>BQKN01061599.1:0-22063 GCA_022839385.1 Asparagus kiusianus | reverse complement strand
TGACCTCCAAATGAGGCGGGACCCACACAATGGTAACTACATCGGTAGAAAAATCCTAGAAATTGGTTTGAGATCTTCAAATCCAAGTTCATCAACTCTAGAAGATCAATCTGATGCGTCTTTGAACGATGATGATGAAGATTCTTGCATTGAGATGGGGTCAACGGGCCCAAAGGGGGAGAAGAAAAAGGTTTCGATGATGGAGATTCTAAGATCTAATGGCTTCTCTGTTGAATCTTGTCTTCCTCAAGCTACCCCTAAGATTGTAGGAGTTCAATCCCGAAATCTTAACAATTCGATTTCTGGTAAGATGCTCAACTCCGCTCCTGGTGTTTCTAGTGCTAGATCTTGGGCTGATGAAGTTGATCTGGGCAGTAATCTGGCTATTCCTCTTTCTCGTAGTCTTGCTAATGATTCAGTTAGAGAAAAGTTATCTGATTCAGCTCAGTTCTCAAATAGAGTTTTGAATACTGTTACATCGAAACAGATCTCAGATCCAGTTTCTATGCCGGTTGCTGATGCTATTAGGAAGTCTAATGATAAAGTTTCCATAGATAATTTAGATCTAAATCCAGCAGATTTTCCATTGTTAAATCCCTTGGCTGATAAAACTCCTCTTGATAATCCTGCTACAAAAAGTTGGGTTAGTATTTTCGCTGACAACAGGAAACCAGGGAATGGTTTTGACTTGGATTATGTTCCACCTTCTTCTAAAGATACTGTTTCTTTTGAGGAAGATGAATGGAATGAGGGAATGTCTATATGGAAATTCTCTTTGATTGGGCAGGTCATGGGGCTAAATGTAAAATTTAAGGCGATGGAAACTTTTGTACATAAGGTTTGGGCTCCTATCTCTAATCCAGATGTTTGTCTACTTAAACCTGGAATTTTTCTATTCAAGTTCAAAAACAAAGAGGAAATGAATGATATTCTTGGAAGGGGTCCCTGGTTTTTTGGTTCGAGACCTTTGCTGTTGAAGCCATGGGCAGTGAATGAGGAGATTGATAACATAAAAGAGTGCATTTACCCAATGTGGATTCAATTGCCAGGTTTAAAATTAAACCTATGGAATGCTAGGAGTATTAGTAAGATTGTCAGCACTATTGGAAAGCCTATTACTACTGATAAACTCACTGCCAGTAGGCAGAGGCTTGCATACGCCAGAGTTCTAGTTGAAGTTACTCTGCCAACATCTCTCCCTGATCATATATCCATACAAGGACCTAATGGAGAGACTTTTGCTCAGAAGGTAAATTACGAGCTCAAGCTAAGGTGGTGTGATTTTTGTAGACTGGTTGGCCATGATACAAATTTTTGTAAACGACAACCAAAGACTCAAAGATGGATACCTAAACAGAGTGTCAATCCTGCTGACAAAGAAGGAAATATGCCTCCCCCTCCTGGAAGTTCACATGTGCTTAATAATATAAGGAGATCAACTGGTGTTATTATCCCTCCCCTGGGTGGAAATATTATTGAGAAGGAGAGCACTTCTGGTGACAAATTGGAGCCTTCAAATCAATCTCATAAATTAAATGAGCACAATCTGGAATCTATGCATGTTGTTCACAATCTGGAGCCTGTGCTTAACAGTCAAGAGGAGCCTGTGCATGTTGTGCATGTCCAAACTCCAACTCCCAAAGACAAAAAATCAGAACCTGGAGCCAGTATATTACATAGAACAGGAGGTACAGGAAACTTAAACAAAGCTGGAAAATTAGCACAAGGGAATAATTCCAAAAGGTCTCCAGTTAATTCTTTCTTTCCCCTAGATTTCTTAGATGATATTAACCCTTCTACTTTGGATAGAGGGGAGCTAGCTACATGAATCTAACATTTTGGAATGTTAGAGGATTGAATAAATCCTCTAAGAAGCATCTGGTTAAGCAGCACCTGTTTCAATATAAATCTTCTTTTATTGCTTTAATTGAGACTAAAATTAAAGTCAATATGCTTCCAGAAACAGTCAAGAAAATTGCTAATAGCTGGAAATGGATTTCTAATGCCAGGAGCTCTGGTAAAGCAAGAATTATAATCCTTTGGAACCCTGATGTTTTGGAGGTACATACCTTATTGTCAACTGACCAACAAATCTCATGTGTTGTGAAATCAGTTGATGGAAGACTGGACTGCATCATATCATCTGTTTATGGCTTCAATCAGAATGAAGCTAGGAAAAATCTTTGGATGGATCTTATTCAAGTTAATCAAGGTATTGTTAACTCCCCTTGGCTAATTTGTGGAGACTTTAATGCTATGATAAGCAGTGAAGAAAAATTAGGGGGCTCTTTGTTAACTGAGGCTGATACTAAAGATTTTAAGGATTTCATTGATGAGTGCTTACTTTCCCACCTTAAAACCCTTGGCTGCTTCTTCACTTGGAATAATAAACAAGAAGCTCATTCCAGAGTTTGGAGTAGACTTGACAGAGCCTTGGTTAATGATGCATGGATAAGTTTATACAATGCCAGTCATGTGGATTTTCTCCTGCCCAATTTTTCTGATCACTCCCCAGCTCAGATTGCAATCTATGATGAGGAATATACTCAAGGGAAAAAGCCTTTCAGATTCTTCAAAATGTGGACAAAACACCCAAGCTATGTTACCACAGTTACTGATGTTTGGAAGGAAACATTTAAAGGGTGCAAAATGTTTTCAGTATGCAAAAAACTCAAGTTACTGAAGGAGGCTCTTAAAACTTTAAATAGAAAGCACTATTATAACATTAGTGAGCAAGTGCAAAGGGCTAGAACTGCTTTGGAGAATACACAAAAAGAACTGCAAGCTCATCCTTTTCACCCTATGCTTATAGCTCAGGAGAAAGAAAACATCTCAAAGTACAATAATCTCCTAGACTGTGAAATGTCCTTCTATCAACAAAAGGCCAGGATTAAATGGAACCTTCAAGGGGACAGGTGTACTAGTCTCTTCCACAATATAGCGAAATTCAGAAATCACAACAATAGAGTGGTTGCTATATTTAATAATCAGGGAATTAAAATCACTGAGGCTGAGGGTATTGTGAATGAATTTATTTCTTTCTACAAAAATCTTATGGGGACAGCTGTGAACACAATTCCTCTTGATAAGAAAATCATTGAATCAGGTCCCTGCCTGTCACCTTCTCAAGCTAATGCCCTTGGTGCTCCTGTTACAAAGGAAGAAATTATATCTGCTATCTTCTCTATATCTGACAGTAAAGCCCCTGGTCCAGATGGGTATAGTATGGCATTCTTTAGAGCTTCTTGGCCAGTCATTGGGGAGGAAATCATTCTAGCTGTACAGGAATTCTTCAGAAATGGAAAGCTTCTAGGTACAGTGAACTCTACCTCCATCTCTCTTATCCCAAAAGTTAATTGTCCTAAATCACCCTCTGATTTTAGACCTATATCTTGTTGTAACTGCATTTACAAATTCATTTCCAAAGTGCTAGCAAATAGAATGAAAACTGTTATGGGATATCTTGTAAATGAAGCACAAAGTGCTTTTGTCAAAGGGAGGCAAATCTCAAGCAATATCATGCTTGCTCACGACCTGATCAAGAATTACAATAGGAAAAAAATTTCCCCTAGAGCTATGATCAACATAGATATCAGGAAGGCGTTTGACACCATCAGTTGGGAATTCATTTCAGACTTACTTCTGGGTCTGGGATTTCCAGACTCCATGATCAAATGGGTCATGGCATGCATCACTACACCAAGATATTCAATATCTCTTAATGGGTCTCTCCATGGCTACTTTAAAGGTGAGCGTGGCTTAAGGCAAGGGGACCCTCTTTCCCCTTACCTCTTCATTTTGGGTATGGAATACCTATCAAGGAAATTGGGTCTTCTTCACCAGGACAAGATGTTCAAATTCCATCCTAAATGTAAACAGCAAAATATAACCCACCTGGTCTTTGCGGATGATCTCCTCTTATTTTCTAAAGCAGACCAATACTCTGTGCATAAGCTTCACCAATGTGTTCTGGAGTTTGGCAGAGTTTCAGGTCTAGAAGCCAACCCTGATAAATGCTCTATTTACTTTGGGGGAGTTGAAGATTCAGATAAGATTTCAATCATAAACCTGCTGCGGTTTAAAATGGGTGATTTGCCTTTTAGATACCTGGGTGTTCCACTTACATCTAAGAGGTTGTCTTTCCTAGACTGTAACCCTTTATTTGCTAAAATTGAAGAGCAGTTCAACAAATGGCAAAAACATAAAACTCTCTCATACGCTGGGAGACTGCAAGTGATCAAAAGTGTGATATTGGGTATACAAACCTTCTGGTCTTCTAGTTTTGTGCTTCCAGTCAAGGTCATGCAGAAAGTAGATGCATTATGCAGAAGGTTTTTATGGGGCAAATCTGATCAGAATTTCAGAAACCCCCTTGTATCTTGGGAAAGAGTTTGTTCAAGTAAAAACCAAGGAGGATTGGGTTTGTTTTCCACCCCTATATGGAATTATGCCTCTGCTCTGAGATGTATATGGTTTATTCATTCAAACAAAGAATCTTTATGGATCAAATGGATCCATGGTACATATTTGAAGAGTAGAGACATATGGCAGGTGATTGCAAAAAGGGGAGACTCATGGACATGGAAACAATTGATTAAGATAAGAGATAAAGCTCTTTCTTTCAGTGGGGGGGTGGATAATCTGAAAACTATGATTGTTTCCTGCTGTATAGGGGGGAATATCAAGCTTTCTGCCCTGTACCAAATTTTATACCCAAGGACAAGCAATGTATCATGGTCAAAGCTTGTTTGGGAGAAATTTAATATCCCCAAGCATTCCTTCATATGCTGGCTGGCTATCCAGAACAGATTGTTGACACTCGACAGAATATCAAGGTGGGGGATTACGAATTCAAATATTTGCTGCTTGTGCTCTGTCTCAGGGGAATCCAGGGATCATTTGTTCTTTAACTGTCAATATTCATGCTATGTATGGAATGATATCTTGGATTGGCTAAAGTGCAGTTGGAAATCGAATGACTGGTATCTATGTCTAAACTGGTTCTCTAACTGCTTGCGAGGGAAAGGTATTACTCAGAAGCTCAAAAGAATGGCCATGGTCTCTACGATATACATATTATGGAGGGAAAGGAATAGAAGACTGTTCCAGGGGATAAGTAAGGGTGCTGATTCTGTGATCAAGGAAATCAAGATGGAGATTCTATACATTGCTCTCAATAACCCAGCTAGTGTCACAGACCAAATGTAAATTGACAGAGGGTTTTTGGTTCTTTTAGTTTTTCCCTTTTTCTTTTGTTACTCAGTTTAGTTTTTATAAACTGAGTTTTCTTGAGGTGTATTAAACGTTCAAATTTTGGTAATGAATAAAATTTTTCATTCACCAAAAAAAAAAAAACTACATCGGTAACATTATAAAAAATTGATAAAATGGATTTTTATACTAAATTGGGATCAATGTACTTAAATGAGATATCATAATTAATTTTCGCAGAAAAAGATATCAGTTGACATAATAATATCTTCAAGCAGAATAGTAAAAGAAAATAAGTTAAATTGATACTACATGTCATTTTCTAAACTCTACTAATCCCAAGCTATACTATGGAGTCAAGGATGAATAACAATATCATTATGAACTATAGTTCTAGCAATAAAAAAATAACATTTCTTATTGCATTGAAATTAGAATTACACTGTACTTTTTAACATTATAAGCTCATGTTTTATAATAAACAATCTCAAAAGCAAACATAAAAAAAATCTTAAACTATAAAACAAACTATACAGGCCCTCTAACATAATTTTTTAATCCAAGAAACCCCCAAGATTAATTTTGAAAATATATTGGTTTTGTGGAAGAGTTTGGGTGTAAAGAACAAATGTTAAATTATCTAATCCGATTAAAGTAGGATCATATAAATTAACCCCATACATAAAATTTATTTTAACCAAAACCTATATATAAGTATTATAATTGGTATTGAGATCAAAGATACGTGTGAGATTCTCTTTGACTTTTATACAAAAAGTATCTATTTAAATAATAATAGTATAATTAAACTTTATGATCTGAAAAGAAATCAAACTTACAATATATATATAATTACTTTAAAATAATCTAATGTAATCTAATAAGAAAAAAATAGATGAAAGTATTGTAAAAGTTGTTGTAATTTTATAATTCATAATTCTTAAACAATCTAATCTATTCTGATAAGAAGAAAATAACAAAGACACATGTTGAAGGAGATAAAAGTACAGTAAAAATTATTGTAATTTCTTGATCTAAAAAAGATCAAATATACAATATATTTAATTATTTTAAAATAATCTAATCCAATCTAATAACAAAGGCACATGCATATAGAAGGAGATAAAAATGCTATAGAAATTATTGTAATTTCTTGGCTTATATATATTAGTATATGATGTTGCATGTGAGAGGATAACAATTATAAATAGAGTTCTATTTAAATAATAATTGTATTATTAAAATTTGAAACTAACTATGCAATACTTTGAACTACTTCAATTTTAGTCGGTGAAAGATTGCTACTTTGTGTGTGATTATTAATCATATAGCATGTGAATAATTGTTTGCAGATTAGCATTATTATTCATGTAGCACATGAATAATTGTTTACAGTTTGATCATTAATCACATATAAGAGCGAGGGGGTAAATTTGACATTTAATAAATCATCTAATTAACCTAAGCGTATTGTGAACTAGTTAAATTTTAGTTTGTGAGAGATCGCCACATTGTGTGTAATTATTAATCATATAGCATATAAAAAATTGTTCTCAGTTTGGCTTTATTAATCATGTAGCAAATGAATAATTGTTTACGGTTTGATCATTGATCACATATAAGAGCGAGGGGGTAAATTTGGTATTTAATAAATCATCTAATTTATCTAAGCTGCTCTTTTATTCGGGTTTACATTTTAATTTAAACTATAACATTATCTTCATAGTATGTATACCCAATAAAAATTCATCAATTTATCAGCTTACTATTACTTAATGGATTAGTATTTAAATCCTAAGGGTATTTTTGTCTACTAAAAGATTTTTCGAACTCATGCTTTTAAAAGGAGTATGATATGATATGATGTGATATCAAAGTAGTATGAGAATTATATTATTTGGAGACTTTCAATGCGACAAGATCTTCTTGATTGATTGCTTCCCACTTTTAATATCCATCTTACCTCTCCTCACTAGACTCTTTTAAGCCATCATGCTTTGAAGAAGAAACATCTCTTCTTTTGGAAGGTGGCTAATTCTTTTTAATGGCCTTTTCTTAGGAACCGATGGAACAAAAACATGTACCAAATGTTGCAAGTGCACAACCAATCAAGTTATAGTATAAAAAGTTATCGATCCCACGAGGAAGATGTTTGTAAGAAATAATTAGATTTGGTTCTTATGTTGTGTGCGATAATTAGGAGTGGTTAGAAACAAGTAAATGAAAAGAAGACGTTTGTTTGTTTGGAGGGTTGATTGTGTGTTGTATTATATAAAATAAAATGTTGATTAAGAGGGAAGAAGAATAAATAAATAAAATTATAATCGTAGAACAAGAAATGTAAGAAAGGAGGGAAAATAAAATAAAAATGAAAACAAGAGAATAAAAGAAAAGAATAAAATCAAGAAAGTGAAAACAAATGAGGATATCAATTTAAAGATACTAGGAATCTAAAATTGAATCCACTAAATTATTTCTCTTAGTAATTATGAAATATTCTCTTTTTATCTTTATTAGAATTCTCCTTTAGATTTACTAAGTGTAGGGCATCAAACAACTCAATGAAAGGGTACCCTATCAAATTATCACCCAAGTTAAATTCATTCATGCAAGAAAAATCAATTTGAGACTTAATCTAGAATTCACAAGTGTAACCCATCAAACAATTTAATGAAAGGGTAGGTTATCAAGTTCTTCTCCTAGATCTCTTATTAATTATCCTAACATGATCATTATTTGCACAAGAGAATATTCCACAAATTAGAAAGAAACCTAACTTAGTTTCATGCAATTCATAAATTCCTACAATGTTTTAGTTCCACATTTAAAAATAAAAACCTAACTATAAACATAAAGTTAAATTAATTACAGAAAATAAAAGAAGAATAAATAAAAAGAAAATCTATAGTGTGGAAATAAAAAACAAGAATTAATTACAAGAAAGGAAAAAAATATGCTAACAAAGAAAAGGAAAAGAAAGAAGGAATAAAGAAAATAAAATTACAAGGAAATAAATCTAAGCTATGAATTAAAATGCAAGACAAGATTAAATCTAAGCTACGAAAGTAAATACAAAAGAAAGTGAAAATTAAAGAAAATAAAAATAGAAACTTACATTCAAGGGGGTTTTCCTCTCCTTCAATTTAAATTCCTGTGAAAAAGATTGTATTAAATGTAAAATAAATTACAAGTTTGAGAGTTTCTCAATCAAGAATAAACTCCTCATGCAAAACTTTTACATCCTCAACCTCTCATACTCTCCCCTATTTATACACCAAAATATCAAACCCTCATAATTAAAATATAATATTTTAACCCATATTACACCCATACCACAATCCAAAATTCATACTACAATCCAAAATCCATGCTACAACCCATGCCTTATCCATAACTCAATCCAAAACCCATACCTCATTTTAACATAAAAAAAATCAAAAACCCACACATAAGATTCGGATTGCAGCAGCCTTGGTGATGAATTTCTTGATGGGCTTTGGGCCTTCAAAATTCGAAATTTCACTTGAAATAAAGAGAAAGCTTGTGCTAAATTTCTTGATGGCTTTCATGGGCATGGGGTTTTCACAATTAGCTTCTTGGACTTCTTTGTGCAGTTGGATTCGCAGGGAGTAAGTCTGAGCCATTTAACATCATATAATCACTAATTATTTGAGATCTTTAGAGAGTTGGCTTGATTTTTCTCTTGGGCTTCCTTGCTTCATGGGCTTTTCATACTTCTGAAATAAAATAGAGATGAGAGAATTTGAGGGTTTTACATTTTATAATATTTATTTATGTTTTTATTCATTTATGTGCAAACTAAGCTAAAATGCCGATATTAGCATATTTATTTCTTGAAATAATTAGATAATGAGGGTGTAAAATGTTATAAAATATGTTAATCAGGAACACTCTCCCACTCTATCTACTTAATATACACCCTAATTCGTCTCTTGTGGTGGAGAAGTAGTATAGGAGAGAGTAGCATACTTATTATGATTTTAATAGGAGTCGTCATAAAATTACTACGAGGTTGGTCTTGTTTTGTAATATGCGACAGGTAATTAGTGCTCTTTCAACTTGCTTCTTAAACAATGTGGTAGTTCACTTCTATATGTTAGATAGGAACATAAAAATAAACTTTTGGCAGTGTCTCCATGTCATTGATCAGTGCAGATTGTTATGAGTTTTATCAAATAACGACGTTGTAGGTGTTTAAAAAATGCTTATAGATATCCAAATACAGTTCAAGATAAAGAGAAGACGATGATGGTCGAGGTAGTCATTACTGACGAGACAAAGAAACATGTGAACCAACACAAAAGAATAACTTGAAGAGTTGATAAATAATGAATACTGACGCGTGTAGGCGAGGTAGTCATTACTGACACGCGTAGGCGCGACAGTCATTACTGATGCGCGTAGGAGCGACAGTCACCACTGACGCGCGTATGCGCGGCAGTGACTACTGACACGCGTAGGCGCTGCAGTGGAGTGTGGCGCACGTCTTCATGGGGTGTTTTTTTGTAATTTGCTGACGATTTTGAGCATATTCTGAGAGTCCACGTAGTATTATAACAAAAGGAGAACGTGTAAAAAGGTGACTGAACGTGGCTAAAACCGCCTCTTCAGCTGCGCCAGCCTACACTGACGCGCTAAAGGTCGCAGCAGTATCGACTGACGCGTCCAAAGAAGGTGCAACTAGTCAGTTATTTCGCACCCATTTTCACAGTTATGTGCCTCTATCCTATAAATTCCTCCTTACACACGAATCCAAGGACAGAGGGGAGATTAGAGCAGAGAAGCTGGAGCTTTGGGTGAATTTGAGCAAGAGAGAGAGAGTCTTTGTTCCTTATAAACACTTTTAGAGCTTTCAGTGATTCCTAGAGATCTAAGCTCTGACTTGATCTTTAGAAGAGTGAACATCTTACATCGATAAGATATTCGCTTCAAATTCTTATTTTGATAAACGAATGAAGAATCCCTAAAACCTTCACGATTCAATCAGGATCTTGTGAATCGATGGTCCATGAGTTAACGCACTCCCGGCACAGACGAAGTCCCCATAAAAGCAAAAATCGATAAACGTTTTTTGTGCTATTTTCTAGAAAGTTGTAATTTTTTTATTTTTATTGTAGCTCATTGTAAGCGATCAAAGTTTTAATGGATTCCACAACGAAAATGACTTTCGATGAAAATAAACTAGTGATCATAGTAGGAGCCAACGGTCTCGCTGCCGAGACCGTCATGTCGCAACCGATCATCAATATCTTAGTTAACGAAGAGATCGAATACGAGTTCAATCAGACAAAGTTTGAGGAATATCTATCATCCTCATCTTCAAAGTCTTCCTCGCCTCGAAAATACAGAAAGATTTCATCAGATAAGAAAGTTTTTAAGTTTTCGACCCCGTCGAAGGAAATGAGTGAAGACTCTCACACGATTGTTGCTGAGAATTCTACTCGCCACACCTCTGCTCATAATGACTCTTCTCCAGTTAAGGAGCTACTGAATCAAAGCTCATCAGCACTGACGAAAAAGGCTCGTTAGAGACAATGTCAGCGTCATGCCCGCCAAATGGCTAAGGCCCTTGAACAAACCGACGGAGTTCATTACCATGCGAACATAGAGTCGAGGAAGCATCAAGTGGTCCAATCACCTCAAAAACAAACCACTCACGTTTCTGCACAACTCACGACGGAAGAGTGGACCATCATCAAGAGAGCTCGGTCAACTCTTAAAGAACGTATACAAAAACGTCATGCAAATGCCGCTCGTGCTCGCACCCTTCGTCAACAAAAGCAAGAAGGGAAGAAAGAAATAATGTCTAAGAATTCACCAGAGAACCCCAAAGTATGGATCCCTAAATCCAAACTCGTACAAAAGTTGAATCAGTACGACCCATACTTCAACTGCGGTAGTGTCCATTGTCACAGCACGTTCTTCAACCACGGTAGTGTCAAGTATAGAGGAGAAGAAGACAACAAATGAGATGATGTCAAGTATAGAGGAGAAGACGATAGTAAATGAGATCTAGGATACTCTAACAAAGCTATATGAGGCAAAATCCCTACACAGCAAAATCTTCTTAAAAAGAAGACTTTACACTCTGAGGAGAGCGGAATCTACATCAATAACCGATCATATCAACACCCTAAACACACTGTTTTCCCAACTTACAATGTTGGGGTATACAATCTGTATGAATGAACGTGCAGAACTTTTACTTCAAAGCCTGCATGACTCGTATGATCAGCTCATAGTTAACCTAACAAACAACATCTTCACAGACAATCTAGTCTTTAACAATATTGCAGCTGCTTCTTTGGGGGAAGAAAATCAGTGCAAGAATAAGGAAGATAGGCAGACAAGTTCGTAACAAGTGGAGACCTTATCGGTGACGAGAGGAAGATCAACATAATGTGTCTCCAGTAAGAGTCATACCCATGGTAGATAAAAATTAAGAAGTAACAAGAATATCAAATACTACAATTGTGGCAAAAGAAGGCACGTGAAATGGGAGTGTTGGCATAATAAGAAAAGTGGTGATGAAAATTCTTTAGAGCCATCAACATCTCAAGGATACGTTATTGTAGGCTGTCTAAAAATCACAATAGATAGCTGGTTCCCCATCAAAACACCGATGATGGAAGTTACAATTTGACGACTTCCAGAAGGCTACAATTTGAAGACTTTCACGTAGATCGCTGAAGGTTACAATCTGACAACCTTCACGACAACTGATGAAAGCTCTAATCAATAGTCTTCACAATCAACATCGGGAGTTACAATCTGACGACTCTCATATTCTCGAGGAGCCAAGATGAAGATTATAAAATGACGATCTTTGCAACGCTTCAACAGAAAGAGACTACAAATCGACGGTCTCTTCAAATCAAGACGTGGAAGTCCTCCCCGCGCACCAGCATCAAGACGCACCGCGTTCATAGCCACGAACGCAGCCTAAACGCAGCTCAAACGCAGCTCAAGCTCGGCCACGAACACAGCTCAAACGCAGCCCAAGCTCGGCCACGAACGCAGCTCAAACGCAGCCCAAGCTCGGCCACGAACGCAGCTCAAGCTCGGCCACGAACGCAGCTGCCATCCGCTACCAAACGCAGCTGCCATCCGCTACCAAACGCAGCTTCCATCCGCTGCCAAACGCAGCTTCAAGGCTGCCAAACGCAGCTTCCAATAAGACGCTGCGTCTGAGCCTCCAGACGTTGCGTTTAAGTGCAGAATTCATGCCAGAATGCAGGATTTGCGTTTGACTCGTTCAAACACGAGCTAAACGGTTTCAAAACCGTTTTCCACGATCTGAGGGGATCACAACTCCACTCAGGAGTGATTTAAGGGGCGGTTACATCCCATTAACCCCACTTAGGAGCAAATTAAGGAGGTGGTTACACTCCTTAATTCTCTATAAATAACTGAAAATCAATTCAGTTCAGGGCTGGCTTTTGGATCCTGGGGCTAGCATTTTCGGATCTTTCTCCTTAACAGCAAAGAAGAGATCCTTGGATTGTCTAACCAATTACGGTTAAGATCAAACAAACTCATTCAGAGTTCTAAAACTTACCACGCAAGTTCTCCACAACGTCAAATCGTGAGGAGGAGATCACGTTCCAGTGAAACAAGACGTCGGATCGTCAACGAGAAGCAATCTCAACGCGAGCATTCGAGGGAGGCATCTCATCGCCACCGTGAAGAACCCAGTTTTAAACAAAGGAGAAAATCAAATTTATTTTTTTCTCTTTTGTACCCCGGAATTCAAATTGTAATCGAGAGTTGAGAGGGTTGTAATCATTCTTTTTCTAAGCAGTTAGAGAGAATAAATCAAATACAATTCTTTTCATTATTTTCTTGTTACAAATTTTTCACCAAACAGTTATCACCACATCACATGATGGTGAAATTTTATACACCAATATTGATGAAGGTAGAAAGAGGTTTGCTGATGTCTGGCTTTTAGATTCAGCAGACTCTTGGCGCATGACCTCCCAAAGAGAATGGTTCCACAAATATGAACCTATCTTAGGAGGATATGTATTCATGGGTAATGACCATATCTTGGAGATTTCTGGTATTAGCATAATTAAAATCAAAATATTTTATGGTACAATACGCACCATTCAAGATGTACGACATAAGAAAGGCTTGAAGAAGAATCTATTATCTTTAGGACAATTGGATGAGCTCGGATGCAAGACCCATATAGAAAATGAGATCATGAAGATTATTAGAGGGGTGCTTATTATAATAAAAGGAGAAAAAATAACTGCAAATCTATACATGGTCAAAGGAGAAATATTGTAGGAAGTTGATTCATGTGTGGCATCAACTAGCCATGGAGAAGAACAAACCATGATGTAGCATCACAAAATAGGTCACATGTCAGAACGAGGCTTGAAGTTTCTCTCTGATCAAAAGCTGCTTCCTGGACCTATTTCAATAGCTCTTTCATTCTGCGAGCAATGTGTTACAAGCAGTATCGGGTGAAGTTTAATCCATCGAGTTTTAAAAGCAATGCTATTCTGAAACTAGTTCATTCTGATGAATAACAAGCACCAGTTACATCTATGGGAGGAGCAAATTATTTTGTGTCCTTTATTGATGATTACTTCAGGAGATGTTGGGTGTATCCTATCAAGAAGAAGATGGATGTGTTCTCAATCTTTAAAACCTAAGCGTGAGTCGAGTTTGAATCTGAAAAGAAGATCAAGTATTTAAGGTCAGATAATGGAGGAGAATACATAGACGATGAATTTCTTGTATTTTGCAAGCAAGAAGGCATCAAAAAATAATTCAACACTGCTTATACTCCTCAATAAAATAGAGTGACGGAGCGGATGAACAGAACTCTGTTAGAAAGAACAAGAGCAATGTTAACAACTGTAAATCTGGATAAAGTCTTTTGGGCGGAAGCAGTAAAAATCACTTGTTATATGGTGAATCGATCTCCATCAACCATAATACAATTAAAAACACTGATGGAGATATGGACTGGTAAGCCAGCTGATTATTCTAATCTTCATATATTTAGAAGTCCAGTGTACGTAATGTACAACGCCCAAGAAATTACAAAGTTAGATTCAAAATCTAAATTCTTAGGGTATGCTGACGGAGTAAAGGGGTATTTCTTGTAGGATCCTACTGCCCGTAAGGTTATCATTAGCAGAAATATTATCTTTAAAGAGAATCAACTACAAAGTGAAGAAAAAGAAAGCAGTTCAAGGAAGGACTCAGAGATTGTAGCTGTCAGGTAGAAAATGATCCAAATTCTTTTGAAGAAACACCGGAGCATGATATATAAAAACCAGTCGAGTCCGAGGCTCCAAAAATTTGAAGGCCAACTCGTGAGAGAAGACCATCGACTTGACACTCTGAGTATATTACGGAGAGTAATGTTGCATGCTGTCTTCTAATAGAGGATGGAGAGCCATCAACTTTTCATGAAGCTATAAACAGCACAAATACATCTTTGTGGATGATAGCAAATGCTGACTTGGGTACTTGTGTCACTACCACAAGGAAGGAAGGCTACTGAAAATAAATGGATCTTCAAGATTAAGCGAAATGGAGATGATCAAGTGGAGCGATATCGTGCTAGATTGGTAATAAAAAGATATGCTCAGAAAGAAGGTCTTGACTTTAATGAAATATTTTTTTTCTATAGTTCGACTTACAACAGTCTGAATATTCCTAGCTAATGAGTGATATATTTGACTTATATCTAGAACAACTAGATGTAAAAATAGTATTTATTCATGGAGATCTTGATGAAGAAATTAATCTGCTCTAATCAGAAGGTTTCGAAGAAAAAGGAAAAAAGAACTTGGTTTGCAGATTGAACAAATCTCTGTAACCTCTAAAGCAGACGTCGAGGTGTTGGTACAAGAGATTTGATTCATTCATCATGATCCTTGGATATAACAAACTTAATTCTGACCCTTGTGCATATTTTAAGAGGTTTGGTGAAAATAGCTTTGTTATCTTATTGTTGTATATCGACGACATATTGGTTGCAGGCCCTAACAAAGATCGTATCAAAGAATTAAATGTATAGTTGGTTAGAAAATTTAAAATGAAGGACTTAGGATCTATAAATAAGAGTCTAGGGATGCAAATTTATCGAGACAAAATTAATAGAAAGATTTAGCTTTCTCAGAAGAATTATTTAAAGAATATCTTATGGTGCTTTAACATGTAAGATTGTAAGTCAATTTCTACCTCACTTCCTATTAATTTCAACTTATCCTCCACTATGAGTCCTAGCAATGAAGAAGAGATGATAGAGATGTCTCAAGTATCGTATGCATCAGCAGTGAAAAAGTTTAATGTTCGCTATGATTTGTACAAGACTAGACATTACACAAGCAGTGAGAATGGTTAGTCGATACATGATGAATCCTGGTAAAGAGCATTAGAATGCTATAAAGATGATCCTAAGATACATTAAGGGAACCTCAAATGTTGCATTAAGTTATGGGGAATCAAATTTTATTATCAATTGATATGTTGATTCTGATTATGTAGGTGATCGTGATAATAGCAAATCCATCATAGACTATGTGTTTGCACTTGCGGGTGGAGCTGTAAGTTGGATTTCAAAACCGTAATTAGTTGTGGCTACTTCAACAATAGAAGTGAAATATGTAGCAGCTACACAAGCTAGTAAAGAGGTAATATGGTTGAAGATGGTGGTGGTGGAACTCGGGCATGAATAAAAAAAATTCTATTTTGTGACAGTCAGAGTGCTTTGTATTTAGCAAGAAATCTAATTTTTCATTTAAAAAAAAAACACATTCGAGTTCAGTACCACTTCGTTCGTGAGAAAGTGGAAGAAGGAATAGTGGATATGCAGAAAATTCACACCAAAGACAACCTAGCAGATTTTTTGACAAAACCAGTCAATACTGATAAATTTATTTGGTGTTGATCCTCTTGTGGTCTATCGGAGATGTGAGAAAATGAAGATGTCAAGATAGAAAGAATGATATGAAGATATGATTGATACTCAATCAAAGCTTTAAGTGGAAGATTGTCAGTCGCAAATGCTGATAGCAACAATTATGGACAAACAAAAAGGTGGCGGGCCCCCTAAAAATAAATGCATCGAAAGTGAAAAGCGGACACCGAAAGGTTGGCACAGTAAAAGAAAAAATATTAGAAAATTAGGAATAGTGTTTTTTCAGCCGCTATAAATAGACCTAAAACTTTTTAGGAAAAATTTATCACAGAAACAACTCCATATATAGAAGAGTGAGAGAGAGAAATAGAGATAGTTTCTCCTTGTTAAGAGTGATTGTAACTCTAAAGTTTTTTCTCATAGTGGATTCTTCTATTCTTACCCATAATTTTTACCCAAATTTATTTAGAGGGGTTTCCACATAAATCTATGTGTTCTTTTTATTATTTTCACTCTACTATTCACTAAGACCCTGCTCTATTAGGCCCCAGGTTTGTCCTAACATCAGTTACTCCATTCATGAACATGTTCAACCCACAATTGGCATTAAGGTGCATGATTTGATGGACCTTTTGATGCTCTATTTGCTTCAAGAGTCTATTAATTACCATAGATTGAGCTTAAGGCTAAGGTGGAGTCCATATCGCATTAATTATGTACATGGTGCAACTTGATCCAACAAAGATCAGGATTATTCTAGAGTAGTAGGTGATGTCACACTTTAACTTAGATGTGGCTGAGTTAATTAGCAAAGTGTTATGTTGATATACTGTCGCGCGCCGTGCGGAAGCGTGCTCGCGAACCAAACAAGCCGGCGAGCGATGAGATAAGAACCAAAACCAAACACGAGTGCAATTCACCAAACACGAGTGCAATTCATAAAATAACGGCCAAAATCACACACAAACACAGAGATTTACGTGATTCGACAATTGTCTACGTCCACGAGGAGAGGATGGGGAGATTTCACTATATGGAGGAGAAACAACGGGTTACAATCTCTCAAACAACTTTCAAAATAATCCAACCAATAATCTCTCACTCCCTCACAATAATCTCCCTCTCAAAGTGCTCAAAAGAACCCAAATTCTCTGTTCAAACTCTCTCTCTTAACCCTAGAAACATGTGTTTCTATTTATAACAAATCCAATCCAAAACAGGGTGGGAATCTAAAAACGAGTCTGTCACACCAGGGTGTGGCACGCACCACACCCCTGACAACAGGATAGATTCTATCACACCTGGGTGTGGCACACACCACACCTCTGACAACAGGGCAGATTCTGTCATACTTGGGTGTGGCACGCACTACATCCAGGCTACTGAATTTTTACGTTTTTCAACGATTTGAACAATTCGATGCCGTTTTTTACATATACTATCTCCAATTGTCATTAACTCATTGTATTAGTCACAAGTTGGATTTGCCTGAATTCTAATAGTAGTATCTCTCACCCATTAATTCAATTCAATTTGCAGGTTTTGTCTAGCAAGCATATGATATGAGATTTTAATCATATTGAAAAAGAAAAAGCGTTAGATGAATATATGTTTGGATTGGTAACTCAATTAAGGCTTGATTCTTTTTTGTCAATAGTTCAACAAAGATATTAGTCAATCTATCTCTTCATGGGCAGTTACCAAGAGGATTTATAAGGTAAAAATAGCACTACTAGTTTCACATTATTGCAATAGTATTAACAATCAATATACTAGCATTACTACACGTGCAAATGCACACGCAATGGACGTTAAACTTATTAACTATAATTTATTAGAAAAATTGCTTTAATGTCCTAAGGTTTCAGTTACTATTTTTATTTTAACATTTTAAAGTTTAAATTTATCCAAAAATAATGTTCTTATAAACTTTGAGATCCGAAGATGAAGTTATCGAAACATGAGAAAGTTGCAAAAATTTTACTAAACAAATCACTAAAAGTTTTGTAAATATTAACTTTTTTTATATACAATAATGAACACTATAAAAAAGTATAGTGAGTTCGACATCGCGTCATCTAGGGTTACAATTCTACAATTATAGTAAAATTTAAAGTGGAATTGTTAACTTCAAAATAAAATGGCCAATCTAAGTAATACATTTGCAAAATAAATTTTTTAAGACAAATTTTAGGAGGCCAAATTAAATTTCTTGATATGGGTGGAATAAGAAGATCTTCAAATTAATATGTATCAATGCATGAGTAGATGTTAATTTTATATGTTTGATATAGCTCCATTCATGATACGTATCATCTTTTACTCTCTTCATGGATTTTTATATGATGTAAAATACATGCTTAATATATTATTTGTTCCAAAAAGATAAAATTAAAACTAAGTATATGACGACTCCAATTTACGATTTGATATTAATCTAAAACTTTTCTTCGTTTCTTAGTATCTAGGAAGAAAGAAATATCTTATTTCAATGCATCAACTTTCGATATACACTGAATTTCTCAAAAAAAAGTAATGAATAGATGAAAGTTTTAACTTTCTAAGAATAACAGGGATATTGATAGGAAGTCGATGATATTACAGAAAACTTGTTGTTCGGAGCTTTTACGTACCCTAGCTGGCTAGCTGTTTAACCATTGGATATCAAAATGTGTATTCTTTGTTCGCTTAAGTCAGCTTTCCCCTAGAAAACTTAAATGCAGTCTTGGACCTTCATGAAGAACTCTTCTGCTAAAAAATTCAATGCATTAGACCTTCATGCCAAAATATTTTTTGTTGGAGGAACTCTTGACAAACACTAATTTTAATCATTTTAATCTGAGTGTACGTAGTAAACAGTGGAGAAGAAAGAGATTAAAATGGTTAAGGAAGCGGACGAAACTTGAAGACAAATTACAGTACAATAGTAGGTGAATAAACTGGATAAGGAAAAGGACAGAACTTGAAGGACAATTTACTGTATCAACAAGTGAAAGTTTTCTGTATAATAGTATAAATGCAGTCATGTACCTTCATGAAAAACTCTTTTGCTAAAAAAAATGAATGCATTAGACCTTCATGCAAAAATATTTATGTTGGAGAAACTCTTGACAAACACTACTTTTAGTTATTTTAATTGAGTGTGAACAGTGGAGAAGGAAGAGATTTAATATGGTTAAGTAGGACAAAACTTGAAGGACCAATTACAGTAGCAGTGGGTGAAAAAAGGACAAATTAGTGTATAAGTAGGTGGAAGTTTTTTTATATAATTAATAGAATAGATTTAAAGGACAAAGTAGAAAAATTAAAAATATAAACAACTGATAACAAAATCAACATAAGATGGTCTCATAGTTCTCATAAGATTTCAGTAACACAAATAAGATTTATATGAAACTAAATTTCAACCTCTTAGATTGTTAAGCAGTTGGAAGATTTTAGACTGTTGGTCATCTAACATTTCAAAGAAATTAGGCTTGGTTTCGTAGGGGATATAAGGACGTAAGGTGAGATAGAGTAAGGTGCAATAAGGTCCGAGGAATTATTGAAGGACAAACTTCTTGTGCTTCTTATTTGGTTGGAGGGAGAGTGAGGGGGAGGTGCATGAATTTTTTTTCTTTCTCCCCTGGTTCGGTTGAGGGGATGAATAGGATAGTTGAGATGATGAGTTAGTAAAAAGATTTTGATAAGATAGACAATTGAATAATTATGAAAAGTGAGTGACGGTATAAGAGTAATTAGATATTCTGAACTTTCTCTTTACTAATTAAGCCTTAATTATCTCACCTCCATCTCCAAAAACCTCCTACCAAAAAGAAATTTTTGTTTTATTCCTCACCTCACTCTGCCTCCGCCTCCTAACAAACCAAGTCGCCAACGTTTGTTTTATCCATCAACTTTGCTGGCTTTGGCAACTGTAGACATAAACTAAACAACTGATCGATCGAGAACAAAATCGGTGGCCACTGCAACCAAAGCTCAAATCAAATCAATCTATAGTGTGGGAGTCCGGAGACGTGACAAGTAATCAGAGGAACTAGATTACTAGGCTAGCTTCTCAATGATACCAGCGTATGGGCGTTAGCATGAGAAAAGAGCGAAGCTATCAGTTGTAGAGGGGGAATATAATCTGCGAGTTTCGAGGGAGTCATGCTGGGTTAAAGCCACACATGCATCTCTCTCTCTCTCTCTCTCGATGAGATTAAGGCTGCAGTTTTGGGTGGAGAAGGAATCGAATCAGCCTGCTGTTTCAGGCCAAGCACCCCTTCCGAAGGCTGGTAGCCTGCTACTCTCTCTCTCTCTCTCTCAAACTTTATCCACTGCTGAACAAACAACAAGAATCTCCAAGCACTTCCCTCCATCATCTCACCTTTTAATTCCCCTTTTCTCCCTCGCATTGTCTACACAATGGAAACCCCAAGTACACATATAAGACCAATTAATTAGTTTTATCATTAATTTAATTAAGTCTAATTAGGAGAAACTAGTGCGTCGCTAAAAATGTTCAAGATGTAATTCAATACTAGAATTACATCAGAGAATCCAATTTCTCGAACGATAATATCTAGAAATGGACTAAAGTGAAATATGGGTTGAGATTAACTTTCAATTAAACACATCATATATGGTTGAGAAGCTAATTAAAGAGAGGTAATTAAATATACCAATTAAAAGAAGGAGAAACACTATCCATATATCCCATTTCCCTCGAACTTAGCCCCCCATTACACATTTCCCACAACCTAAAAACATAATTAAACCACTCAAGAAAAAAAAAGAAAAAAAAACAACCACCACCTAGCTAGGAAGAAGAACTACAACTGAGAAAGAAAGAAAGAAAGAAGAAGAAAAAGATCAGTAGTACTCTCATGGGAACGCTCCATTTGCCGTCGAAATATCAGGCCACGTCATCATCGGATTCCAGTACCCAAAGTCTCCCCCAGTCAACGGAATCGGCTCCATAATCGAGGAAGCCGTGCTCATGACAGACACAGCGGTCACCGGTGCGGCAACAGCAGAAGGGAAGCAATTGGCATTAACACCAGGAGAACTCACATTGTTCGACATAACTTGCAAATGATCACTGTTCATCGACGACGATCTCAGCCTCTGATAAAGCTCCTGGATCCCAGAGCTCGTCGGCGCTTCACTCAGCATCATATTCTGCTGCTGCTGGTAGTGATATGCAGGACTCTCGTTCCTAAACATCGGGAGCTGAGGCTCAGTCATCATTGCTCCTCCCCCGATTAAACCCCCCTCCTCTTTAGCCCTAACGGGGTTAAGAATGAAACTAGGGTTAGGGTTAGGGTTAGGGCTAGGGTTAGAGTTCTGCATCTGGCTGGCTCTGAGCAGAGCCATCAGATGAGAACTGTGAGGCACGCCAGCCCACAGCAGCTCCGGCGGGGCCCGGCCCACGACGTCAAATGATGACGTCATGGGCTTGGCCTTGCTGAGGCCAGCTGCGGTGGTTTTGCCGGCGATGGTGATGTTTGGGGATGAGGATTTGGTTTTCCTGCAGCCGCCGCCGATGGGGACGTTACGGAGGGCCCCGCCTTTGGTCCAGTACCGGCGGCAGGTCTTGCAGAAGTGCCGAGGCTGGGTGAGGTTGTAGTTGTTGTAGTAGCAGAATTTGGTGTTGGAGGAGTCGCAGCGAGGGCAGCGGAGGTTCTGCTGGGGCTCGACGGAGGCCGAGGAGGGGGAGGAGGTTGCAGATTGAGAAGGAGAGGAAGTTGGAATGGTGGGCGTTTTTCTGTCCTCCATGACTCCGGTCAATAGTTCTTGAATCATTTTTTCTTCTTCTTTTTTTTTTCTTTTTGGTTTCGCCCAAAGTTTGATGCGAAGGGATTGAGAGAAGTTTGGGAGGGTTAGCAAATAAGAGAAGTTAGGTTTGGAAGTGAAGAGTAAAGGAGCAGAGGTTAAGAGGAGTTGGTGGGGTTTTATATA
>BQKN01061597.1:112799-133856 GCA_022839385.1 Asparagus kiusianus | reverse complement strand
TATATATATATATCGTTTCATCTCAACGCCGCCTACCCCCTTCTCCTCCTCTCCCTTGGCCGGCCGCTCGTCTCTTGCCCCCACAGCCTCCTCCTCGTCCTCACCGCTCCTCCCCGAGCTCCGCCCACAGCTAGCCCCTCCCTTCTCTCGTTCTCAGCCGCCCTCAAATCTCCATCGCTCACCCCCTGCAACAGCCTCCTCCGCCCTCACCCCCCACCGCCTGCACTCCTCCATCACCCCAGCTTGCACCTCCTCCTCCAAGCAGCAAGTCTAATGTGTCATGTACAAGCCCACTGATAAAAAAGATGAAATTTTCTCAACTTCAAGAAAATCAATCTTTCAAAACTTGGATATTAAGGTTGTGAAAAAGCAAAAAATATAGTGAAGGTGAGGCACCGCTTTGTCTTGTTAGGGGCTTAAGCGATTTAAAGCGAAAAAAATGCCAAAAAAACAATGCAAATCCTATTAAAATTTTAAATACAGAGCAACATTCAAGATACATAAGAGTTTGTTAGCGAGGTGGGGATGGTTCTATGGTTACAAGTCTTTTTTTTCTCTAATTCGCATGGAGATGGTTTTGCTAAGGAAAATTTTGTCGAGGAGGTCATAGCGACAAGAGAGCTTCAACTGAATTTGCGGCGAGCTTCAAGGAGAAGATGAGACGGATGAGGTGGAGAAGAAGAGGCTTCGGCGGAAAAGAGAACTTGTCGAGATGCACAAGGTGAAGGAAAGAGGTGGAGGAGAATGGAGGATGAGAATTTAGGGTGTCAGGCACCTAATGCAGCCAAACCTCCAAATCCACTCAGCCATTTTGTTTGATAAAAAAAAGAAAACAAAAGGAGTGGGACCCACCTCAAATTATCACACCGAAAGCAGCCGTGAAGTCTGAAGATTTTAGAAATGCACAGTAAAATATTAATATTTCATTGTGCATAGTGTTTTTCCAAAAACTATAAATAGGCTCCAAATCCTTAAGGAAAAACTCATCCCAGAAACAACTTCTTATATAGAAGAGTGAGAGAGAAAAAAATAGAGAGAGTTTCTCCTTGTAAAGAGAGAGAGTTTGTAACTCCAGAATTTTTCTCCTCATAGTGAATTCTTCTATACTTGCCCGTGGACGTAGGCAATCAAGTGTCGAACCACGTAAATCTGTGTGTCCAACATTTTATCTCTACTTTTGCTCTACTATTACTGTGACCCTGCTCTATTGGGCCCCGGGTTTGTCCCAACAAGTGATATCAGAGCCAACTTAGGGTACTTATATATATCTACTTATCATATGCTCTGTGGCTACCACTAAAGGTGGATCCTCCACATCAGAAAATAAGTTAGGTTATCATTTACCCTTTGAATGTGACGGGCAATATTCATGAGTACGGTACTGTTCACAAATACGATACTATTCACAAGCACTGTACTATTCATGGATACGATTACTGTTCATAAATACAGTACTATTTACATGAAATAATAAGAAGTTACTGTTCGTGATAGAAGCAATAACGGCGAAGTTCAAGATTGAGAAATTTAACGGGAGTAATTTCTCACTGTGGAAGTTGAAGATAAATGCTATCTTGAGAAAAGATAATTGTCTGGCGGCCATCGGTGCAAGGCCGGACGACATCACATATGATAAGAAGTGGAACGAGATAGACGAAAATTCTATTGCAAATCTCCATCTGGCATTAGCAGACGGGGTGCTGTCAAGCATAGAGGAGAAGAAGACAGCAAAGGAGATCTGTGATACTTTAACAAAGCTATATGAGGTAAAATCTATGCACAATAAAATCTTCTTAAAAAGGAGACTTTACACTCTTAGGATGGCGGAATCTACATCGATGACCGACCATATCAACACCCTAAACACACTGTTCTCCCAACTCACAACGTTGGGGGTATACAGTTGGTGCAAATGAACATGCGGAACTTCTACTTCAGAGTCTACCTGACTCGTATGATCAACTCATCATCAACCTGGCAAACAATATCCTTATGGACTATCTAGTTTTCGACGACGTTGCAGCCGCTGTTCTGGAGGAAGAAAATTGGCGCAAGAACAAGGAAGACAGACAAGCAAGTTCACAGCAAACGGAGGCCTTATCGGTGACGAGAGGAAGATCAACGGAACGTGGCTCCAGTGGGAGTCATACCCATGGTAGATCCAAATCAAGAAGTAAGAAGAATGTTAAATGCTACAACCGTGGCAAAAGAGTGCACATCAAATCGGAGTGTTGGTACAATAAGAAGAGTGGAGAGAAAAAGTCTTCAGAGCCATCAACATCACAAGGATGTGTTGTCAGCACATCAGACGATGGTAAAATTCTATTCATTGGAGCAACCACTGTTGATGAAGGCAGAAAGAGGTTTGCTGATGTCTGGCTTCTGGATTCAGCAGCCTCCTGGCACATGACCTCTCTGAGAGAATGGTTTCACAAATATGAACCTATCTCAGGAGGATCTGTATTTATGGGGAATAATCATGCCTTGGAGATTTCTGGTATTGGCACTATTAAAATCAAAATGTTTGATGGTATAATACGCACCATTCAAGATGTGCGACATGTGGAGGGCTTGAAGAAGAATCTATTATCTTTGGGACAATTTGATGAGCTTAGGTGCAAGACCCATATCGAAAATATAATCATGAAGATTGTTAGAGGGGCGTTTGTAGTGATAAAATGAGAAAAGATAGCTGTAAATCTGTACATGCTCAAGGGAGAAACCACGCAGGAAGCTGATTCATGTGTGACATCAACCAGCCGTGGAGAAGAACAAACCATGATGTGGCATCGCAAACTAGGCCATATGTCAGAACGAGGCTTGAAGGTTCTCTCCGATCAGAAGCTGCTTCCTGGACTTAATTCGGTAGCTCTTCCATTCTGCGAGCATTGTGTTACAAGTAAGCAGCATTAGCTAAAATTCAACACATTGAGCTCTAGAAGCAAGGCTATTCTGGAACTGGTTTATTCTGATGTATGGCAAGCACCAGTTACATCCTTAGGAGGAGCAAAGTACTTTGTGTCCTTTATTGATGATAACTCCAGGAGATGTTGGGTGTATCCTATCAAGAAGAAGGCAGATGATTACTCCAGGAGAAGTTGGGTCGAGCTTGAATCTGAGAAGAAGATCAAGTACTTGAGGTCAGATAATGGAGGAGAATACACAGATGGTGAATTCCTAGCATTCTGCAAGCAAGAAGGCATCAAAAGACAATTCAGTACGTCTTATACTCCACAACAAAATGGATTAGCAGAGCGGATGAACAGAACTCTGTTGGAAAGAACAAGAGCTATGTTGATGACTGCAAATCTGGAAAAAGTCTTTTGGGCGGAAGCAGTAAAAACCGCATGTTATGTGGTAAATCAATCTCCATCAACTGTAATACAATTGAAGACGCCGATGGAGATATGGACTGGCAAGCCAGCTGATTATTCCAACCTCCATATATTTGGAAGTCCAGTGTACGTAATGTGCAATGCCCAAGAAATTACAAAACTAGATTCAAAATCCAGAATATGCATATTCTTGGGGTATGCTGATGGAGTAAAGGGGTATCGCATGTGGGATCCTACTGCCTGCAAGGTTATCATCAGCAGAGATGTTATTTTTGTAGAGAACCAACTACAAAGTAAAGAGAAAGAAAGCAGTTCGAGGAAGGACTCAGAGACTGTAGCTGTTCGGGTAGAAGATAATCAGAATTCTTCTGAAGCAACACCGGAGCATGATGTACAAGAACCAGTTGAGGCTGAGGCTCCAGAAGTTCGAAGGTCAACTCGTGAGAGAAGACCACCGACTTGGCACTCGGAGTATATTACAGAGAGTAATGTTACATACTGTCTTCTAACAGAGAATGGAGAGCCATCAACCTTTCATGAAGCTATAATTGGCACATATGCAGCTTTGTGGATGGCAGCAATGCAGGAAGAAATTGAAGCTCTCCATAAGAACAAGACTTGGGAACTTGTGTCACTACCACAAGAAAGAAAGACCATTGGAAACAAATGGGTCTACAAGATCAAGCGAAATGGTGATGATCAAGTGGAGCGATATCGTGCTAGATTGGTGGTAAAAGGATATGCTCAGAAAGAAGGTATTGATTTTAATGAAATATTTTCTCCTGTGGTTCGACTTACAATAGTCCGAATAGTCCTGGCTATGAGCGCTATATTTGACTTACATGTAGAACAGCTAGATGTGAAAACAGTATTTCTTCATGGAGATCTTAAAGAAGAAATTTACATGCTCCAACCAGAATATTTTGAAGAAAAAGAAAAAGAGAACTTGGTTTGCAGATTGAACAAATCTCTGTACGGTTTAAAGCAGGCGCCGAGGGGTTGGTACAAGAGATTTGATTCATTCATCATGAGCCTTGGATACAACGGACTTAATTCAGACCCTTGTGCATATTCCAAGAGGTTTGGTGAAAATAATTTTATTATCTTATTGTTGTATGTTGACGACATGTTGGTTGCAGGCCCCAACAAAGATCGTATCAAAGAATTAAAGGCTTAGTTGGCTAGAGAATTTGAAATGAAGGATTTAAGGATCTGCAAACTAGATTCTAGGGATGCAAATTTACCGAGACAGAATTAATAAGAAGATTTGGCTTTCTCAGAAGAACTATTTGAAGAAAATCTTACGACGCTTTAACATGCAAGATTGTAAGTCAATTTCTACCTCACTTCCTGTTAATTTTAAGTTATCCTCCAGTATGAGTCCTAGCAGTGAAGAAGAGAGGATGAAGATGTCTCGAGTACCGTATGCATCAGCAGTGGGAAGCTTAATGTTCGCGATGATTTGTACAAGACCAGACATTGCACAAGCAGTGGGAGTGGTTAGTCGATACATAGCGAATCTTGATAAAGAGCATTGGAATGCTGTAAAGAGGGTTCTAAGATACATTCAAGGAATCTCAAATGTTGCATTATGTTATGGGGGATCTAATTTTATTGTCAGTGGATATGTTGATTCTGATTATGCAGGTGATCGTGATAATAACAAATCCACCACAGGTTATGTGTTTGCACTTGCTGGTGGAACTGTAAGCTGGGTTTCAAAACTACAGTCAGTTGTTACTACTTCAACAACAGAAGCAGAGTATGTAGAAGCTACACAAGCCAGTAAAGAAGCGATGTGGTTGAAGATGGTGCTGGAGGAACTCGGCTATGAACAAAAGAAGTTTTCTCTATTTTGTGACAGTCAGAGTGCTTTGCATTTGGCAAGAAATCCAACCTTTCATAAAGACTAAACACATTCGAGTTCAGTATCACTTCGTTCGTGAGAAAGTGGAAGAAGGAACAGTGGATATGCAGAAAATTCACACCAAAGACAACCTAGCAGATTTTTTGACAAAAGCAGTCAGTGCTGACAAATTTATTTGGTGTCGATACTCCTATGGTCTGTCGGAGACGTAAGCAACATGAAGATGACAAGATAGAAAGAATGATGTAAAGATATTATTGACACTCAATCAAATCTTCAAGTAGGAGATTGTCAGGCGCCTAATGCAGCCAAACCTCCAAATCCACTCAGCCATTTTGTTTGACAAAAGAAAAGAAAAGAAAAGAAAAGGAGAGGGACCCACCTCAAATTATCACACCGAAAGCAGCCGTGAAGTTTGAAGATTTTAGAAATACACAGTAAAATATTAATATTTCATTGTGCATAGTGTTTTTCCAAAAACTATAAATAGGCTTTAAATCCTTAAGGAAAAACTCATCCCAGAAACAACTTCTTATATAGAAGAGAGAGAGGAAAAAAATAGAGAGAGTTTCTCCTTGTAAAGAGAGAGAGAGTTTGTAACTCCAGAATTTTTCTCTTCATAGTGAATTCTTCTATCATTGCCCGTGGACGTAGGCAATCAAGTGCCGAACCACGTAAATCTGTGTGTCTAACATTTTATCTCTACTTTTGCTCTACTATTGCTACGACCCTGCTCTATTGGGCCCCGGGTTTGTCCCAACATGGGGTACGTCTAGGATTTTTTTCAGGTTCAGAAGACATGAAAGAATTACGAAGGAAAGGAGAAAATAGAGTTTTGAATTTCTAAAGCCGGTTAGCTAGGTTCGGGTCTGACACGAAAGGGTTTGCTTAAAAGCATGTTATTAGTTTACTAGACGTGTTGGAATGGGATTTGGATCCTCTCTACTACAAAAAAGTAGTGGAGAAACCACTACTTTTAATCTCAAGCGTTGATTATTTAATAGGCGGTTATGATACAATCTAAATCTAACACTTACCATACCCCCGTGTATTACACCCATTCCTAATTTGCACTAAAAGAAAAAATCATAACCATCAAGTAGATAATCAATGGCTGTGATTATGTAGTGGTCTCTCCACTATTTTTTTTATAGTGGAGAGGATCCGAATCCGTTGGAATGTGTTTTTCAAAGCATTCTTCAGCACTCTTATACATCTTAGGGTGCTACATATACTAGTGAAAACGATGAAAGCGCAGTAGCTTGGGACCGTTACCGCTTTAAAAATCATTTTGGCGGCGCTTTTCGTCACTTTTTTCCGACGTTGTTGAGTACATAATCAGCACTGTGACCTTTCGTCTTCCCCACTGAATACGAGATATGGCATCCTTTTTAACCAAAAAAAAAAAAAAACATTTGAGTAATGAGGGATTTACCGTTTTGTGGTGCTAGTTAGTGATATTCTGTGAAGGTTGTGCTAGTTAATGATATGGACAAATTTTCAAAAACAACCTGTTTAGAAACTTAATCTCAAAAAACGACCTATTTAGAAATTATGTACCAAATTCGACACTGGCTGAAACTGGGTCGAATTTGGTGAGAAAAATTACAAAACTCACGGGACTTCAAGTCCCGTGAAGTTTAAGCGCCAGATAACCAAGTTTAAGTGGAGGTTTAAACTTCACGAGACTTAAAGTCCCGTGAAGTTTTGTAGCTTTTTTCACCAAATTCGATCCAGTTTCAGCCAGTTGGCTGAAACTGGATCGAATTTGGTAAATATTTTTCAAATGGGTTGTTTTTTGAGAATAAGTTTCGGAATTGGGCTAAATTGAAAATTTGTCCTAATGATATTTGTGAAAGGCTTTATGTAAGAGAGTCTCTGACGAAGTTAGTTTGTTTGGTCTATGAGTAGGTCAGTTCTCCCGACTCTTGGTGTGGAAATGTGTTGAGTCTTTTGTGCTGTTGAAAGTAGTGGCTTTCATTGTTCGAAGATGTCAGGGAGAGTTCGTACGTTTTTCACGTCTTTGCTACTAACCTTTCACGCGACAAAAACAATCCGGTGTAGAGAAGAGTATGTATTTAATAAATGTCAGAATAAATGTAAATAAAATTAATTTGCGTGATTTAGGTACAACGTTAAGTAACATGTCGGCTTGAAGAATAGAAATGTTAAATATAAGATCTCGAGCCATCTAGAGATTGTATCCGAGTTGCATGTAAGCTATCCAAGAGCTTGTATTAGGTAAAAGATCGAGTTAGAGTTCACCCATTTTCAATCCTTACAGTTACAGAACATGATAAGAGAGATCTCAGCGTAAATTTGCTTTTATTATAATAATAATAATAATATTATTATTATTATTATGTGAATGAGTTGGATTTGGTATAGAAACTAGGTTGACTAAGATCTCGAATGGTGAAGATGATCGAAAAATTAAAAAAGATCGGAATATATAAAAATGAAAAAAATAGGACCCGGCTCACATGAATAAATTGATACCGTATATGTTAATTTATCTTGCTCGGTTATGTATGCATTTGAGAGAATTTTCTCACATGGCAAACAAGCATCATCATGTATCGACAAAAGTGTTCATCGACCACAAGTGCTTCACATAGTGAAAAGGGCTGATGTGACGCGCTCCCTTTAGATATTTCAACCAAACAATTGAGTAAATAGCATGAGAATACTACAGCAGAAAACTCAAATCCAACAAAATATAACTACTACATAGCCAATCCACTTGCTAATAGAAAGTGCCTCAATGGGAGTTTTAGGACTGAAACGCTGCAGCTAATGGCTATCTCAAGGAAACCCCTGGAAAATAAACATCCAATCCACTTGCTCAGTCACAGTTATAGACACAGATCTCGGTGGTAGTGCACGACAACACGCTGAACTTCCAACTACCTTATCGGTACCTGAAGCACCGTTGAAGCACTGTATTTTATTTTAAACATAAACGACTGGGAATTTACTCTACAATTTGGAACATGTGGTCAATAGGTAAATAGCTCCATTCTATGTTCTTAAATGGAAATAATGCATCTGATGGCAAGGATTCCCCGTAGATACCTTATCCTTCGGATTTGCTTGTTACAGTTGAAAGATGAAAGAATTTGATGGCGATGTGCAAATACATGCAGAATTTTATAAAGTTAGATTAGCCTGCAACAAGAGCACAAGATGATTTTACGGCTAACATGATGCACTGCACTTCGTCCAATAAACTAAAAATATAAGAAAAACAAAGTTGGTTTCATGTTCTAGGCAGAGAAACATAATTTTCTGGCTAACATGATGCACTGTACTTCGTCCAATAAACTAAAAATATAAGAAAGACAAAGTTGGTTTCATGTTCTAGGCAGAGAAACAGCAGAGTACAAACTAAGTTCGAAGGAATCAGAATTCATAAAAGCACATCAGCGTTGTGCTGGGGCGGCACCAGCAAACGAATAGAGAGATGAAACAGGACCAGTTGCCAATGGCTGACTCGGCTGAACGTACGTACTGTGCCCTGGCACATAATACCCAGCAGGCTCAGGGGGTGCTCTATAGGCAAGACTGATGAAAAAGACACAGACAAATTAGTAAAATGCAAAATATTTCCTAAAAGCAATTGGAACCATTTCAGATCAACACAGTTTGATCTATGAAATAAATAATAATGTTTGATAGTCTATAACTCTACATTGGACATGAAAAGTAAGTGACAAAAATGAAAGGAACTGGTATTTATTAATCATTAATTATCCGCAATTTAATTTCTCAAATAAATTAGCAAAAGATGATTCAGACATGTTTCAAAAGGCATGCATCAAACATAACGATCTTCTTAATTTTCGCTCATATTAGCCCTAGACATTGGCGATGATTAATTCATTAAGATTTCATATTAAGAGTTGTTATAGACAGTTTCTGGCTAGTCAAAACATGGGCATTGGACGGATCAAGCTACAGCATGCAAAACATAAAGGGAGGTGATCGTATGCTAGCTACACATCAAATTTTCATGTAGAATGTTGAAGTAGAAACAAGGTCCTGATTCTTGAGCAACATTTTTCATATTTTGCAAGGAAAATAGAGCATGTTAATGAATGAACAGAAGTCTTGTTTTGACACCCAGAGTCTTAATCCTTCATTTGATTCTAGGATAGAACTAAGGAGATGCTTGTAGATATCCTTTATTTCTAAAAGTTTCTTCTGTTTGACAGGAGATCACTTCAGTTGCACCCTTTGATCACTGAATTTTGATTACAAAATAGCTAATTTACAGACAAATGATGCTCCTTAGATCTATTAGTTTGTAATTATGACAACTAGAAAGCTTTACAAAGTAAATGCCTTTTCTTTTACGTTACGAGAAAAAGGAATCAAACGTTGGCTATTTTGATGGGTCATCAAGAACCTTGAACAAGTTATGCAAACTTCAGCTGTAAGTAAGATATTGTTAAAAGAAATGAATCACATAGATTTAATAAGATTTATAATCCATATGAATGCTGGCTTAGTCGAAAACAAATATTACAAATGAGTCATGGTGAAATTCTGATTCTATTATATGTTTGGCTTGCGGTCTTCAATTTTTAAACAAGTTAAACTAGACTACTATCAGAAACAGGAGAACACTAGGAATCAAACGTTGGCTATTTTGATGGGTCATCAAGAACCTTGAACAAGTTATGCAAACTTCAGCTGTAAGTAAGATATTGTTAAAAGAAATGAATCACATTGCTTTAATAAGATTTATAATCCATGTGAAGGCTGGCTTAGTCGAAAACAAATATTACAAATGAGTCATGGTGAAATTCTGATTCTATCATATGTTTGGCTTGCGGTCTTTAATTTTTAAACAAGTTAAACTAGACTACTATCAGAAACAGGAGAACACTAGGAAATCCGTGCATTAATAGTTATAGTACAAGAATTAATGGATGTTAAGGTTTGGTTTACAAGTTGCAAATCACTCTTAACAGACACGGTATTGATGTTTCCTATGTAACTTCATGATAGTTGTGAGTAGGGGTGCAAACAGTTCAGGCACGGCTCGGATATGATACCTTACCGTATGTGCCTCCGTTTACCAGTCACAGATACGGATACAAATATGGATATGCCTTGGTAAGGAAACCTCAAATCCATATACGCTAAAATTAGATACGGATATGGATATGTATATATATGCATATATACATGCGGATACAAAACAGATATGAGAAAACTAGATAATATTGAAAAAAAAAGTAATTCATATGATACAAATGAGTTCATTAATATGTTCGTTACATCTGAAAAGCTAAGATTAGATCTCTTGATCATCAAAATTAACCTCAAAGCGGTTAATCTAAGATTAAAACAATTGCAACCGTATGACCAACCCATTCAAATAAATTTTGGAAATACATATGGATCTTTCACAACATATCCATGTCAGTAAGACATATCCTATCGGATATAGATATTTAGTAACAATATCTGTATTCTAACAGATACAGATATTTTTTTGCAGCCCCAGCCGTGAGACATTTAATACATTCATCATTGTGCTCAACCATCCTGTGAAATCCTAGTATCTCATGTGTATTTTGTGTTAGTGAACCTTATTGTGCAACAATGTCAACATGCATCCTAAGTAGTTACCGTTAATTCAATTCATCCAGTGAGTTGATGCATCTTTTGTATAAAGATAGGCTAAGTGATAGCTAAAGAACGTCTATTAAGATTAAGGAATAACTGATAAGTGCAAATTTCAGTAGATAACAGAAAAGGGACACGAAATAAAAATCTTTTTAACAATATGTCTAAAGAAACTAATAGTGAAATGAGTTCACAAGAAGAAAAGTAAACATTGCAAGAGGAATTTAGAGGATCCAAGTAAACCTGATTTATGACAATGAAACTTTTAACAAACTTCATGCCACAAACCTAGAATAAATCAAATGCAATGTTCTTGTATATTTATTTTGAAAACGAAAACCTTATATCGGGGCCTTTGATGTTTGATCTACTACTCTACTAGAAACGTTGAATTAATAAGTGAGCATAAAATCACTTGTTCAAAAAGAAGTAACTACATAGGAAAAGATGTCTACACAATTGTAACAAGTTACTTACTGGTCAGCTGGAATTGGGTTCTCCAGGTAGTATGCATTTGCAGTTTCCAGTGGTGGACGGTAAATAGCACTAGGAGGATAATATGCATCAGTAGGTTGGGCCACAGACTGGGGGGCAAGGGTATAATGCGTTGCTGGATAGTAAACACTACTGGAAGTTTGGGGGGCATGTGCAGTAATGAAATGGGAATCTGCTGCAGGAACACGGCCAAGATATGGGTCCTCAGAAGGTGGCAAATGAGCAGGCGCCAAATGAGAGGAAGCCTGATATGGAGGCAAATGAGAGGAAGCCTGATGCAGAGATATTCTATATGGATCTTCAGGTGGAGGCAAATGAGAGGGGGGCTGATAAGCATATTGCCTATATGGGTCCTCAGGTGGAAGTTGAGATGGAGCCTGATGTGCAGATGGTCTGTACAAATCCTCAGATGGACGTAAATAAGCAGGTGGAATATGTGCCCGTCTATATGGGTCTGTAGGAGGCAAATGAGTAGGGGGAGCAGCATGTTTGTTCTCCACAAATTGAGGTGCAGGCTGAGGTGCTCCAGTAATAGGCTGAAATAATCCTAGCAACTTGTGGACCTGGAAAAAAAACCAAAAAAATTCATTTTATCACATTTAATAACTACAGTCAAATATATAAGCATTCGGAACATCATATAGATAGAAGGATAAGCAGAGGATAACTGAAGCTTTACCAAATTCCTTAGCTGGAAAGAAGTTTCTCCAAATTAATCTTAGAAAAATAATAAAATTGAGACTTTTCAAATAAGGTCATCATAAAATTAAAGACAATGCAGTGTGTTTTCATTTCTTTAAAAAAATTGCAACTTCAATTTCTAAAGAAAATTTCTTACAAATTTCTGTGCTTCCTTGGTATATTAAAATCAATAAAATTATCAAGACTTTTCAAATAAGTTCATGATAGAATTGAAGACAATATAGTACATTTTGCACTTTTTCAAAATTAAAAGCAGTAGATTGAACATACAAAGAATTTTTTCTTCAATCCCTAGTATAACATTAAAAAAAGTTAGTATCAAACTTTACCTGTTTGGAACTGAGACTTGGTTGAAATTTGTTCTTTGAGTCATAATTTTCCAATATAGCCTGTTTGAAAGTACTCTCAGGCAGAGGTAGGCAATCTTTATCTATCTTAAATTTCACCTGGAAGATACATATTGGTACACAGGTAAGAACTGCTAAGCTTGAGATAAACAATTTCAAACACTGAAAATGAAAAGGAAAATCCGCAAAGTGCATACAACTTAGAAAAAGAAACAAGGCTTTCTTTTATCAGCCTAACCATATCTGCATGAAATTATTCCATCAAGAAGATATTTATGAGCATATGAACAGCAAGTCATGTACCATATAGGTTTGATGTCTAATCGGTGGGGTGAACGTTTGTGCATTACTTCATATACTGTACGCTACAACTCAAGTATGGCAATTCAAAAAACTAACAGGTAAAGAGATTTAAAACTGCCACGGACCAACATACTTCAAGCAAGTATTAGTACAAAATATAATATCCATCTAATGTTCTCCTAATCTGTGAAGAGTAGAGCTATTAGACTACAGACGAAGAACGGCGATCAAACAAAAAAGCTAATAATAGGGCAGCAAGGCACAATTTTCAAAGGGAACTATGATGTACAAAACATAATATCCTTGTTCAAGTAATGGATTTTGCATTTAATTTCTCCTAAATCTATGAAAAGAGTAAAGCTACTGAGCTACAAACAAAAAATGACAGTAAGATAAAAGGCCGATAATAGGGCAAGACACAATCTTCAAAGGTGGACTGTGATGCATGTCTTATGTCATCAATTCACATGTAAATTGATTAACATATTAATACTTAGAACTTTAGAAGTATAAATTTAAAGAGTAAATTTAAACAATTAATAAAATTATCCCCAGCTTGCCAAGGCCACCTGGAGAGGTGGCACAAACATGTACAAAAACATCCCCAGCTTGCCAAGGCCACTTGGATAGGTGGCACAAACATGTACTAGTTATGTACAAGCAAAAACATCCACATACCAAAAACATATATGACATTGGCCAGCAAACATATGATATTTGAGCACAGTAACTAATGATATATCATATATGTACAGTGCTTCACATTAGAATAAGAACATATAAAGCAGAATATAATAAAATATGCAAGTAAAATGTCCAACTTTACCTAAGTGGCTAAGTGCGCCCTTTTAAGTAAATTGAAGCAGGCTCATACATAAGGATGGACATGGTAGACATTTAGTATGGAGAACATCACTATACCCTACAACTAGTTAAAGTTAAAAGCCCATCAAGTAATGCCACATACACACAGTCAACGTTCAATACTTCCCAACAAAACTAGTACCCTAAATATAATTCTAAATGAAGAAGGCCTTTCAGATATACACCCCTCAAATTATAAATATTTTTAAATTTTCCCCCTAATCATTATATTCTCTAAATTACCCTCAAATTGTAGTCATACCTCAATTTTGCCCCTCATATTAACCATTATGGAATAAAAACAGAATATTCTATTAAAACGATTAGTTTATCCAAGAAATGACTAGTCTGCCCTTTAGTTTAATTAATTAAATTTAAAAAATTAATCATAATATTAGAATACTAATGATGAGTTTTTGTATATTCTCCCATCTTTGTTTTCTTCTCATGTAGATATATTCTCATTCTAGCTCCACACTGATTGCTTGCCTTGATTCCCATAGGCGTACATTATTTCACATTTTCACCACAACAACCCCCACCATGAATTTGCCCTGCTCATTGTGTCTAAAATTGCCCCGAGCCCGTTGACCTTCTTACCCTTTCCAAAATTGACCCCAGCGATTTCCTTTATATCCTACATTCAAAACAAGTAAAAGCCTCTACTACCATCGCTCCTTGTTCTCTAGGTGAATGGGCTGATCGCTCATGACCAGTGCTTGGCATCATTTCCACCATCTTCTCCCGCATCTCTTGACATCTACAATTCAAACCACCAACACAGTCATCCCCTTGGCAGAATGTTCCGTGTCTGATGTGTGCGCTGCTGCTGCTGTCACAACATCATCACTATCAACCCGTCGACATCAAGTAGGTGCTCAAGGCTCGATTCTTCAACTTCAAGAAGCACGGGCGTAGTGCCACAGGGTGTTCAAACCAAAGAAGTATCAAGGATTCTTGGCAGCCTTTACGACTTTATCGTGCAAGATTCTGATTGCCATGCATTCAGCTTCGAAATTGTTCTTGAACTTTAATGTTGTGCGGCTTCAGAACTGGGGAATTTTTTGGACGCGGGGGTGGGGGGGGTGGGCGGGTGGGGGGTTTGAGTTGCTGTCATGACTGTATTGTGTCTCCTATTGCCTCAAACTATCGATGTGCCTATTGAGACATGGATGTAAGTTTGGAGGCACCATTGGTTTTGGAAGAGGACTGTTGAGGATGAGGAAAATGTGTTGATTGTAGAAACAAATTCTTCAGAGAAGATTTCTCAGCTTCATATTGCAATTGTGATACGTCAGAGGGAGGGAGAGGGAAGGAACATTAAGGGACAGTAAAGGAGATTGGTTGACATAATTAGTAAAGGGTAAAAAGATAATTATGAGGGGCCAATTAGCTATTACAACTATTTGAAGGATAAAATAAAAAATATCTATAATTTTAAAAAAATCTATAATTTAAGGGGTATATACTGAAAAAACCCCAACATAAACAAGAAGCTTAAAGAATCTTATCTAACTGGATCTGTTGCTTCAGGCTCATTAACAGAGATAATCTTGCTACTTATACTGAATTGGAGTTTTTAATTTTTTAACTACATAGAAAACCTCATCTTCAGTCTCTAGATCCATTTCTTTCATCAAATTATCACAAAGACTAACGTGGCAGAGCAAAGCATGATATAATTATTGAGATTACTCAATAGAGATTGGCAATAACTATATACTTATATTGCTTTATTTTATTAAGTTTACTCCATTATCAAAACTATTCAATAGAAATTTCATGCACACACAAACACACCCCCACAATACTTTGGGAGCTATCCACGAAACCCTGAACTTTTTTTTCATTAAACACCCAAAAGTTCTCCCACGTAATCCTAAAAATAAAGTGTCCCAAATAACCCCATTATATGTTTTAACTTTTCCCACTAAATCCCCCTAACAGCGTTACTGTTTAACATGAAATTACCCAGATTATTATTGGAGGATATTGTGAAATTTACTTACATTACTATTTCTCTGGTCTACCAAGTCTAGTCAATTATGGAAATTACTTGATAAAGATTAGCATTTATCTATTTCATTTTGTTTAGCGTGCAATATAGTGTGATTTAGGGATTATCATTTCTGAAGTAATAACCAAGGTTTTAAATGTCGGCCGACATGTCTAGTGTGATTTAGGGATTATCATTTCTGAAGTAATAAGTAATAACAACAACTATCACATCCACAGCATAATTCATAGGAAACCAATCCAAAAACCTATCTAAGATAATATCAATACCTGAGCAGGGAAAGCCCCTCGAAATGCATCCCGAACCAAATTCATCCCGCCCTGAGACGAAGCCCGATAAACCCCATACATGAGCTTGAGATCAAAATCATAAAGAAAAAGCCTCGTCCCCGGCTTGATCTTCTCCACGACCTCGGCCTTCCCCTTGGGCAACCCGAAGACCCTATGCCTATAGCACTCCGGTTTCGTCTTCGAATTACACATAAATATAAACCCCGAGCTCTTTTCCGCCTTCTTCCGTTCACTGTTAACGTTGCTCGACGGAGCATCGGCGGCGGACTTAGCCGCCGCCGCCGCCCCGCTCCCGCCCTCTTTTTTGTTGTTAATCTTTTTCTTCTCTTTCTTGATTTTTCTCGAGGGCGTCAGATTAGAGGAGTCCGGTAGCGGATTCGTCTCCATAGCCACCGGAGATCCGTTGGTCGCCGCCGCCACGGCGTTCTTTCCCTTGCTCCTCCTCCTTGGCTTCCCCATTGCTGCTGAGATCGATCAGATCGAAGAAAAACCCTAACTGCAGGGAAAGGGAACTGAAGCGAGAACCCTTGCCCTAACCCTAGAAAATGGAGACGATGATAGCCGAAAGGATGGATCGAGGGGAGAGAGAGAGAGATTGGGGAAGGAAAAGGATAGGGCGAATAGTAATAACATAATAAAAGGCTGGGATGTAACCATGGCGAGGAATATCCGTTGGATGGTTAACACGTATGCATTAGCCGACCCAACAAGGGGGTGTTTGTTTCCTCCTATATAACCTTTGATGTTTGCTTTAATTTCTAGAAATTATAAAAAATATTTTTCACTTATTTTTTTATTTTTTAAAAAAGTATAGAAAAGATTTTGAGAAGTCAAAACGTATCAAATTTTTTATTTTTTTTACTTTACTTATTTGGTTCAAAACAAAAAAATGACTCATAACTTTATAGAAAATAGCAAGGTTTTCTTTTCTTTTGTTTGGTTATATATGTCAAATTTATAAAAAATTGCCAATTACCATATTTATCACTTTAATGACTAGTTTACCGTTTTGTTTCACATTATTAAATCTTATAAAATACTTCCATCATTAACTATGCACATATACAAAATTTTGCAACTGAATTTTGCACTGCTGAAAAGTATAGCAGTGAATAAGAAATATTTCCTATTAATCAGACTTTAACTAGGTATTTCTAGGCTCTCCATTAAAAAGATGAGAGTTGCTTACCAAGATAAAATGTTAAGCATCTTGCTAATTGTTCACCGCAACAGTTTCTGACATCAACTACAACATCACATGTCATTAGATCTCCACATCTATTGGAGCACCAAAATATCATAAAACTCACACAAATCCGTATGCACAAGATAATCTGAACCTACTACAGCATAATTGCTTTAATGATAACTTGCAGCCTCTGCGGAAGTACTCCTAAAATCACCTTAACGCACGTATCAAACCATTACCACCCAAATCCCTAGCCTGACCATGCTCGAGGCGGCCCACCAAAAGCAGGACCAGACAATATAGAGCTAAACAAGCTCTAATAAGGATAATAACTGGAAAAACAACCCCAACGCTCGACAACAAGCACAGATATCAACAAAAAACCCAACAATATAGAGCTAAACAAACTCTAATCAGCATACTAACTGGAAAAAACAGCCCCAAAGCTCGACAACGAGCACAAAGATCGACCAAAAAACCCAACAATGTAGAGCTAAACAAGCTCGAATCATCATACCAACTGGAAAAAACAACCCCAAAGCTCGACAACGAGCACAAATATCGACCAAAAAACCCAATAATAGAGAGCTAAATAAAAACAACTAGCAACATAAATTGCAACATCATCAACTTTGTAATACACAAAATATAAGTTAGTGTAGGTATTTAGAAAACAACAACATGAATTGCAACATCTAAAGTTTGCAATTAACAAAATAAGTTTGTGAGGGAATAGTAACAAAACATGTGAAGTAGCAAAATTGAGTGTTGTGTGCACAGAACAACAAAACACTATGACGTGTCTCATCCTTGAGCCGCCGCAAGACTTGCAAGAAACCTCTTCTGAGCCTCCTTCTTTTTTATAAAAAACCTCCTAGTCTCACGTTCACTTTCATACAAATGATCTAAAACCTTATTAAGCAATTTGTCACTATATGAGTCACTATGGTTCTTGAAAGCTGTAGCTAATTGTTCAGTCCAATGTATAATGTGTTGATTTCTAATTGACTCTGACATTGACTCATCAAAGCTACGTATCAACTCATCATCATTGGAGTGTTGAGGTCTCTTGCTTGAAGATGGCTTTGTGTTAGATTCACGTTGGGATTTTCTAGAAGTGGAGTTTGGGGTAGTGTTAGCATCAAACTGTGCCTCAACTTCACTCTCAAGTGGAATGTCCATATCATCATCATCAAGAGGAATAACATTGTTAGTATCAATCTTATCATAAACTGGTCTAACAAAATCACCCCTAGCTTAATCATCACCCATGATCTTCTGTAAATGTTTGTAGAAGGGAAGAGACTTGTATATATATCCTCTTAGCTTTGAATTCCTTTTGTCCTACAATATGTGAAAAATATTGTTTGAAATTAATTATAACCTTCTCATGTCCAAATAAATTAAAATGTGTTGTTATGATAGAATTAATACCTGAGCCTATGTTTTAAGTATCTCCTCATCTAGGATTACCATACAGTTTTCATCATCCCACCTCGCACCACTTATGTTGATGCAAGCTTTCATATCATTGAATTTGTTTCTCCAAGTTTTCATGCGATTAATCACATGAAGGTGGGTGTAGCTGGTTTTGAATTTCATGTTCATCTTCATAGCTGTTATTTTGTAAGCCTCAGCTTTGAATTTTTTATCAACCTTCATTCCGGCATCCGCGAGCTCCGTAAGACACGGTATAAGCTTTGCATCATGCTCGGGGAGCCACCACATGTTGGAAACCCCCTTTGAATTGAGGCTAGGAGCTCCTTGTGTTGCAGGCATTTTTCTCTTTTGAGTCATTTTTTGGTTTTTTTGGAGGGTGACGACACCTCTTGACTCAAATTAATGACATTGTTTTGATGTCCACCAGATTCACCGGTGGTTGGTGACATTTGTTGTGGACCGCTGCTTTAAGAACTCAAAGTGGGATTGTATAAGCCTTGGGGACTATTCAAAAAATTAGTGAATGAAACATGTTGTTGACTCATTCCACTGTAGTTCCCTTCAAACAGTAGGAAATGTGGGAAAGAAGGCAGCATTATATGAGGCAGATTGAACGATTGATTTGGATATGGAACAAAATTCACATTAATATCGCCTAAATCCATTGGTGGTGCATGTGGTGAATTGGGAAAATTTTCTTTTCCTCCCTTTTCTTAGACATACCTATGTGGTATAATAAAAACAAACCAGAAATTTAGAATTACATAGCTGTAATATGTGAACAATTACATTACCCGTACAAGTGCAATTATGAAATAAAAATACATAATTAAATATGAGAAATTACATTGTCCATACAAGCACAATTATAAAATATTAAAATATAGTTTGAAATATGCAAAAACAATAAAACTACAAGCCATTTTCTGTGGTGTCGCCATCTTTATATTTTGCATAATAATCAACCCACATTGCTCACGCAATTTGGTCCCTAAGGTCCTTCCATTCATTTCTTGAATCACACTCCTCTCTTTGTGTCCTAGATTGAGTGAAGTCAACTACGTTTGTATCATATTCGTTTGTCACGTCCTCATTAATTAGTACATTCTTATTCAAGATGTCATCTTGTGGATCTTCAATTGCAATAAAATTATGTAATATAGTATATGCTAAGACGATGTCCACTTGCGTGGGGAATGGATAATTAGGCTTCGCCAAAAGAATTTTGAACAGATTCTTCAATGTGCCAAATATTGATTCAATTTTAGACCGTAAAGAAGAGTGTCTTAAATTGAATAACTCCCTACTATTTCTGGGTGTCCTACTAATTTGTTCCTTTAAGTGATAACGAACGCCACAGTGTGGAGAGATGAAGCCAGACATGGTAGTGTATCCAGCATCACAAAGATAATATTTGCCTACATTATAAAATGAAAATTTATGATTAGTTTGATCATATTATTTAATTTAATATTTATTAATTGAGGTGGAAGAATACCATCATATACTCTCAATCCGTAAGGTTGTGGTCTAGATAACGCGTCTTGCAAAATCCTATAGTCATTCGCTGCACCTTCCCATCCAGCTAGGACATATGTGAAAAGTTTATTTGGAGTGCATGTAGCTAAAACATTTTGTGTTACACCTTTACGCTCTCTAAACCGTGCAACTAGATTAGAGGGTAACATTGCATCAATATGTGTTTCATCTATCATACCAATACAATCCTATCAAAACTCGACAATGATTGACATTATTGGTATCTCATATCATTAAATGATGAAAATCACTAACTCAAACAATTTATTTCTCTCTTACCTTGAAGTAAGGAAAATAGTTTGGATTGTTGGCAATCTCCGGTGGAACTCATTAGGTGATTGCTTCATGTACCGATCACAAAGACCATTCATAGCTTGTAGGATCTTATTAAAGTACCTACTAAGCGTTTCACCCGATCTTATGAATTCGGTCCTTATTACTCTGTTTTTGGTTTTATAACCCACTATGCAAAAAAACATAGCGAGTTGTTCTTCAACTTGAAGGTGTTTTGTGTCCTTTAGAAAACCAATATGAATGGGGAGGCATGTTTTTTGTATTGGATAAATAGAGGGTACATGTACACTCAAACTTACATGAGGTGCTATTATTCTCAACTTGATTTTCATTTAGATGAGGTACTATCTCTCACATTACTTTAGATTTTTATGAGGTACTATCATCATCACAATAAGTTTCATTTATAGAGCTTGTTGATACATAATTTTTTTTTGCGTCTACAAATTGCCCCCTTGGCTTACTTGCTCAGTTTTTTTTTAACCGAGTGCGTGAGCCCAATTTTGTTGTTGTTGTTGTGCTATGAATTTTTTTAGTTTTAAAAGGCTTAGGATTAGTTCATTTAATTCAAATATGAGTAGTCCTTATTTAATCAAAATTACTAAATTAGTAAGAGATAGAATCCAATTTAAAAGGGTTATTAACAATTTTTAAGATAGAATCCTAACAGAATTTGAAAAGAAAATATAATCCTATCCAGTTAGGCTTCACACACACACACAAATATATATATATATA
>BQKN01061597.1:99611-112399 GCA_022839385.1 Asparagus kiusianus | reverse complement strand
TATGTATATATATATATACATACATACATACATACATACATACATACATACATACATATGGAGGTGGCCGGTGAGCGTACGAACCACTTGGTTTGCCATTCTGGTGACCGATGAGCGTGCGGACTACTTGGCAGTGGCCGGTGTGCATGTAGGCCACTTAACGGTGGCCGATGAGCATGCGGGCCACTTGGCAGTGGCCGATGAGCACTCGAGCCACTTGGAGGTGGCTGATGAGTGCGCGGGCCACATGGAGGTGGCCGGTGAGTGCACGTGCTACTTTATTTGCCACTCTGGTGGCCGATGAGCGTACGGGCAACTTGGCGGTGGCCAGTGAGTACGTGAGCCACTTGGCGGTGGCTATTCCGATAGCTTGTTGCTACGTCATTAACGGTTTGCTGATTCACTTTATGCGTTTGTCGACGTCAGATAATCCTCTTTAACTCGGATAACAACATTCGTCGTCTTCTCTCCGTCTCGAGCTATGTGCAGACACCTATAGGCATTTTTAGATGCCTACAAATACCCCCTCTAAAGTATTTCAGACTCGTTCTTTTATAGAGGAGTCGGGAATGCTTTGGATAAGATAGGTCCTATCCTTAAACTCGTAGAAGGACCTGTGAACCGCTTCAATTCTTAACTTCTTCAGCCTTCAGTCTATTTAGTATTTTGTCGAATAGATAAAGTTTTTCCAACGCTGCATTTATCGTCTGACCGTTATTGAAGTCTTGAATTGAAGTTGGTGTGTAAGTTTCTAAACTTAGCTCGTGTCATTGAGTTGACTTTGAACTGATCATCTTTGTCGGGAGTTTGTATCTGAATGTGATTGAACTTCTCAGAATCATCCTTTAATCTGGAATTTTTCTTAGCCTTATTTTGGCAAAGTCTTTAGTGTACCGACTGGCATTGACTTCAATTTGCAACACGTTGACTGGCGTTAACTTTCATTTGCAACGCGTTAACTGACGTTAACACAGTTTAAGCTCTTAAGGCGTTAGAGCATGGCAGTCCCAAATGCTGGGGCTGTAGGACCAACTGTTAAAGCATATTTATCTGCATATATGGATCTTATCCTAAAGTTGTCGGATCCTTAAGTCACGAGACCAACTAATGGAGCTGGTGTGTCAATGACTCTCACATTTATAGGATTTTTGACAAATCCTCAGCCATCAACAGGTTTGATGAGCCTTTACCGACTACCGTTTGAGTCAGGCTAGCATGCAGATTGTTTAAGCCCGTTCTGCTAAAAGAGTTAACTCTTTTAGTGCTTTGATATTGAATACGTAAACTTTGTCTTTCTCACAGGAATAGACTACTCGGCTGCATGTATCAGATGCAGACTTAGGATTTTTAGTAAATCCTCAACTATCAGCGGATTTGACGTGCCTTTGCTGATTATTGTTTGAATCGGGCTTGCATGTAGATTATTTAAATCCGTTCTGCATGTAAAGTTGTGCTAAGAGAGTTAACACTCTTAGTGCTATGATATTGAATACGTATGCTTCGTCTTTCTTACGAGAATAGATCACCTGGCAACACGTGTTAGGCGTTGACTTATCCCTTAGTAGGATTCAGGATAAAAGTCCCCAGACTTGGATTCTGGTGTTTTTTTCACTCGGTGAAAGACTAAATCAGCAACGCCTGTTAGACGCTAACTTATCCCTATTTAAGATTCAGGATAAAATTCCCTATACGTGTGAGGCACGGATTATAGTGTTATTAATAACAACCTACCACAATATCGAATATATGGACTTTTATCCATTTTTATGGTCAAAAACTGATCGGCAACGCATGTTAGGCGCTGATTTATCCCTACTTAGGCTTCGGGATAAAAGTTCCAGACTTGGATTCTGGTGTCTTTTTCACTCGGTGAAAGACTAAACCAACAACATATATTAGACGTTGACTTATCCCTACTTAGGATTCAGGATATAATTTTCCAAACTTGGATTCTGGTGTCTTTTTCACTCAGCGAAAGACTAAACCGACAACACGTGTTAGGCGTTGACTTATCCCTACTTAGGATTCAGGATAAAATTCCTCGTGCATGTGAAACACGGATTTTGGGAGTTAAAAACGCGGTGTCTTGTCTTGGGGCAAAGAAGAACCTGATACTAGAAAGGAAGAACTTTAAATTCTATCTCCAGTTGCAAAGGAAACTTAAAGTAGGATCTACACTTCAAGAATCGGAAGATGAAACTAAGAGTGGGATCTCCACTTTGAGAATCAAAAAGATTTGAATAATCCTAACCGTCGGAAGGTTTGATTACCGAATTAAATGGCAGGTTTCTCGTTTATTAAGAGTGAATTATGGTTTTGGTCCTAACTGTAGAAAGGTTTGACCAAGTTGGAGGTTTGAGACGACCCTAACTATAGGAAGGTTTGATCACTCAATTTGAAAGCTGACTTCTCGTTGATAGAAGAAGTCAAGAGGAAATTTTGGTTGTAATCCTAACTGTAGGAAGGTTTGACCGAGTGGGAGGTTTGAGATGATCCTAATTGTAGGAAGGTTTGATCGCTCGATTTGAAAGTAGACCTCTCGTTCATGGAAGGAATCAAGAGGAGATTTTGGTAGTGGCCCTAACTGTAGGAATGTTTGACCGAGATAAATAGTGGGAGTGGGAGTACAAATCACAGTAGGAGTGTTGACTTGTACAAATCACTCAGTAGGGGTTCCTTGGTGTTAAGTGATAAGGACTTACACGAAGGGGTTTGAAAATTATCAAAGATTACCAGACTAAAATTCCAGGAATTATATCTTGACTCTAACAACAGGAGTGTTGAGTGCACAGACACAGCGAGAGTTTGCATGGATTAAACCAGGACGAATTTTAGTGTACCCACCGTGAATTAATTTGATCAGTGAGGGATTTTGTGGTGAAAGATTGTGAATCATCAAACACCACTGGGAGTTTTTTGTGAGGGAAGATTAATCCGACAGAGTGATCATGTGACGCCACTGGGTTCACACAAGGCTGCAGTCCAAGGTGAAACCTGAGATATCAAACCTGCCATGCACCCATACTATGCATAAACACGTTTCACCAATCACAGCAATATCCTCTAGTGGAATTAAATAGAAATGCAAGTACAAAACATAAAAAATAAAGAGAATAAATGTAATAAATATGATATAGAAGAGATATCTCATAAATAAAAAAGAATCATGTCTCAACTATAATATATCTGATATCTGAATAATAAAAATATCTCAACATGAATCAACTAAAAATCGTACTAAGGCATATTGCCTTTACAATATAAAAATAAAACTCTAATGTCTGGATAAAACTCAAAACTACAGTGGAGTCTCTACAAGTAAAAATACGTGACGACGACTATGCCAGAACTCCGTCACCCTACAGCTCTCCAAAACTCCGAACTACCTAAAAAGTAATTTAAAAGAAAAAGAACAACAACAAGAGTGTCGGAGCGTTACAGCAAGATTACCTCCATCCGCCCCCAGGGGAAGGGCTGTTAGATGGAGTGAAGGCTCTATCTATTAAGCATAGTCTACCTAGATTCATTTTCCCCATATCTAAGTGGGATTAATATTTAGAAACCTACAACACGAGATGTAGTACATCGAGTGAAATAATCCAAATAAGGAAACCCTCATATATATACCATATGTCTCAAGTTGTGAATCTCTAATCATTGATCCCAACTAAGAAGTAAAGAAAACAGTAAAAGAATTAAGACATCAACGCATCATATTTATATTATCTTCTACTATCACTAGGGAGATACAATAAAATACCAACATATAATTTTGTATACTTTCAAAAGCAACGTATCTACGTCATATAGTTCAGTGATAGGTTGTATTCATAACCGACATCTACCACACTTAGGCTATCAAGTAATTGTCTCAGTGTAACGGACCACCCTATAGGTATCATGAACTGTGTACATGACTCATTAGTCTCATCGTGATCTCAATGCGTAATATGAGTATGGGACAGACTACCAAATAGGCATCCTAGAAATACGGCTCACGAGCCTCATCGTACCCTAGTACGAGACAGACGGCTAGATCAAGCCTCCTAAAATCCGACTCAATGGCCTATACATGTGGAATATCGACGCATTACCTCATGTAGTACTAAACCGAGCTTATCAATGATATCCATCTCATATATAAACTGTGTATATCTGGTATGTCGATGCACTATCCCATATAGTACTGAGCTGTGCTCATCAATGACATCCAACATGTGTATGAACGATATCTAATTCAAATATGATCAAATCAAAACTCATCATAATCCCCTTGGGATTCTCAAATGTGTAACACAATATATTCATGACAATACGTTTAATATCAAGTAGCTCAAAACTCAGCGAACGTATCTCAAAATGGCGCAACACAGCTCCATAAAACGAGTAGAAAAATAGACGGGACTTCTGTTAGAAAAATGAGCATATCTTTCTCTAGGAGAATTATTTTTATAAATGGTTTTCTGTTTTGAAATTTAGATTCACACATCTTTCAAATGGCTTAAGATTGGTTCAGTTTGAAGTTCATTTGTTATCCCAAATCTCCAATTAAACATTATATATGTACATCAGTTTTTCTGCAGGACATGTTGTTACTAAAAAGAATATATCTTTCTGTATACATACTCTTTTTAAGAATAATTTTCTATTTTAGAAACTAGATACACAAAGCTTTTATTTGGAACTAGTTTAGTTAAATTTGAAGTTTATTTGCTATCTCAGAATCTTAGTTAAAGATTATACAAGTGTTGTAACTTTTTGCAGAAAATATATATTTAGTACATCTCTTAATTTTCTCATATATAAATAAAATTATGAATAACCCTAATGATCATGATTATGATACTATTATAAATAGCAAAAAAAGATTACTAATCTAGCATTGGTTTAAGTTTTAATATTAAAAAAATCTGATTTTTAACATCACAAGTTAAGATTTAAACATAAAAACACATATTCACCATCATATCAATCTTCTATTCTAGTTATTTAACTATGGGGATAAGTTTGGATGAAGATAATCTTACCTCAAATGTCATTCTAAGCCTCTGAAATAAACAACAACCAATCTACAAGCACAAACAAGCCGTTCTCCCTTGTCACACGTTGAAGATCTCGCCCTCGTGTCGGTATTGTGCTTCATAAAGCTCTCAAAATTCATAAGAAAAAGATCTTGGGTTTTTGAGGGGAGAGGGTGACTACTAGGGTTTATAGATATTATAAAAGAGAATAATTTTCGTGATAAACACAAATATTTATAGAGGCAAACCCGAAACAAACCTGTTTGACCCGAACCAGGAAACCTAGTCTCACTAGGAAAATAACCTTCAGTATTTTGACCATAACTTTTATGTCCGACCTTAGAATGAGGTGATGTAAGATTATTAGAAAGCTCTTGAAGATACCTACAACCTTGGTCTTTTAAGTTTTTCCAGATTCTAACTTCTTTGGTGTGTAAAATGTATATACTTTTAACTGATCGTTTTTTCTAGATTCAGGCCCGTGCACGTGTGCATGATATCACTTCTATATTTACATATATACATTGAATTGATCTCAAACCAATTCCTGACATAGTCAAACATTAATAAATACTATTTATCATAATGTAACACATTTATTAGTATTTATTATAAAATATTCAAATTTTTGGAGTTTTACAGATCAAATCTCATCTCAGCAAAAGAGTGCTTGGAAATTGGTGAAATTGATCCTAGCAATTGGATGCGTTTCACTCTTGGAAGCATTTAGAGTCCATATGTGAGTTTTTATTCATCATTTTTTATAGTGACCAGGTTATTCTTAAGAATACCAGGCATGACACTCTCCAGGAACTTCCCGTTACATAGGTAATCCACCCCTAGCTTTCTTTACGAAACTGGGTCTAATGAGGAATACATTGTATTTAGCTGAATGGTCGGGTTATTCTTAATAATACCACATACGTCAATCTTCTAGGAACTTCCCGTTAAAATTAGGAAACAGTTTAGACTCGTATACCTATTGGAGTATATAGAGAAATAGTTTATACTCGTATATTCTTCGGAGTCATAGAGAGCGGTTTAACCTAATATACCGGTTGGAGGATTGAGAAATAGTTTATACTCATATACTCTTCGGAGTAATGAGAAGCAGTTTATACTTGTATACTCTTCGGAGTGTACCGTTATCATTCAGCTCATTTTGGTGTTATGATGCCGGCATCGACCAAGGCTTGAATGTTGTTATTGAGAGTGAAGCAAGCCTTAGTGGGATGAAGGATCCTCCTGTGATATGCACAGTACTTTGGATCCAAAGTATTATTAGCTTCCTCCTGATTCGTAATAGGTGGTAGCTTGATTTTTTTATTTTCAAGGAGGTATTTGAAGATAGCTGGAACCTCTTCATCCTTGAAGGAGTACTGTTTTTAGAGTATCAAGTCCGAAGTCTTTCACTATCTCCGGGATTGCTGCTGTGATGCCTGATTAACATTAATAGCTGTTGCAGGTGCCTTCCCCTTACCACGGGAGGTGAAGTTTGAGTTCGGAGGGTTAGCCGTCGGTTGGCTTCTCTCAGCTTTCTTCCTTCTGAGGAACGGTTGGCTTCTCTCAGCTTTCTTCCTTCTGAGGAAGCGTTCAGTCTGCTCTCCGTGCACCTTCAGCTCTTTCCAAGTCTTGGATGATATTACTCCCATAACTTCTAGGATATTGATGGATAGGTTGTTATGACAGGTTTGGAGGATGAAGTCTTCTGTGACCGAATCTCGATAATCCATCGTCTTATTTTAGAAGCACTTGACGAAATCATTGACTGTTTCTCCTCAAAGAGCATCCTGACTAATACCTCGGTGTCATCATCAAAGAAATTCTGAGGAATGAGCTTTCCATATCATCTCAGCTGTTGATTCTTCTAGGCTTAAGACGGTGGTACTAATCGAAGACAGGCCCGCGAAGGATGCCAACGAATGACCGGACTATCAAAAGCTTGTCGCCAGAGATCACTCCCAAGTGGGACTTAAAATAAATCAAGTGTTGAGTGGGGGAACCCTTCCCATCGAACGACATTAAGTTGATCATGTTGAACTTCATCGGATACGGGATCGACTCCCACTCTCTTGGATAAGGACACGGAATATCGGTCTTCTTCACCTCTTGAATGGACATCAAGGTATTGATTTTGCTTTCGAGGTCTTTCATTTTCTCATTCTCGCTCGTATCATGCTTTGGATGATTTCTTAGAGGAACAACGAGGCTACCCATAGTGTTGTTATCATCGGTGGGACCACCCCCAGCGTCGTTATCTTTAGTTAGGCTACCCCTAGTGTTTTAGTTAATGGGAGGGTTATCTGCATTGAGGTGTTAGTCCATGTCTGAATCGCCACCTGCCTAGTAAGCATTGTTGTGACGACTGGATTCGCCAATCTGATTAGACAAAGCCCGAAGCTGTTGGTCATGCTCTTCTTTCATCTGCAGCATAGCCATTTCCATTTCGAACTTGAAGTTCTCTTTTTGCTTGGCTAGAGCATCCTCTAGAATTTTGGCCATTTGCTCGGTGTTGATCATGAACACTTCACGAGACTGTCCTGGGCTGGATACAATGGCGTCCAAAGCGACTACAGAGCAAGCGTCTGACTCTTCATCATCTGAGGATAGTCCTCTATTTATCCTCTGATAATCCCTACGCCGAGTAGTTCCCACGCATAACCAAGTTATACGATGAGATACGTTCGAAAAATGATGGGGACTAAAAATTCACATTGACTTCCCTTTATCGACCATATTGATGGTGACTTCTGGGAGTTCGTCATTTTGAATGGGCGATCATTTTTTATGAAAACGCTTTGGCTTGGACATTGACTCTTCAGAGGAAAGCCTTTAGAATACCGAGACCCTCTATGGAGTGGTCTTAGGGTAGCTACACACTGATAATACTGCTCTAATTAGTTTGGTACACAAATAATAAAAGTCTGTCTCTCGGGTATCTCTCTTTCGAGATCTGTTCGTACCCCCAGCCTGATAGTACAACTCATCGGCATAATGATCGGAGCAATCTATCATGTGTTAGTATGACTTCTCAGGTATTACATCGTCGTCTGACAAACATGTTTCCTTCTAAGAATTTGCTGCCTTGTTAGCATTCTCAAGAGTCATACATTTAGAGCCATGCTTTCGTGAGCGTGAGGCCTCAACGGACTCTTGGACAATGACACGCAGTTCGAGGCGGTTAGTTATAAGGGTTTTCCCATTATAGGAAGCTTTCAAATTGTTACGAGGGTATGTGTGACCCCCAGCTCAATGAGTTACTCGGGGTTTGTATACCGAGCCTATGTGTTCTTTGACTAGAGTTTTGCCTTGATCCTTGTGCAAAGGAACAAGGCGATCCACTATTGCTTTCTTGCCTTTGGACAAGTCCACACTACCGCGGGGCTTGACCGGAGGTGCATGATCGATTGGACCAGAAATGGAACTCGACGGAACCGAAAAAACGGGCATGGGGGCATGTCTGGCTCGGCCTTGGTGCGGGTCACCTTGGGGTGACTCACATTTTTCGATCTTTTTGGCTGTTGTTTTGAGCTTCGGCCTCTAGACTTGGCACGGTTTTGCTGGTTCCTTAGCCACCTCTTGCTTCTGCAACTCTCGGGCCTTCTGCACAAGAATCCGCGCACGCGCAAGGAGTGCGTGCCGCTTTTGGATGCGCTCCTCAAGGGTCGAATGGGTCCTTTTGACTTGGAACCATTCATTCGTTGTTGGTTTGGATGAGGGGACGTTTGCTCGCTGTTGAGGCACTCAACGCTCCTTGAATTTCAGATCCGCTTCATAACGGGTCCTGTCTATAGGCTCCAAAACCTTGGCGAATTGGCGTGCGAGGCATTGGCACTGCATTTGGCGAGCTCTCTTTGATAAAGTGGGTGCACCTCCAGCGGCTATCTCATTGATTGAGGAGGAGTCCAGATCTGTAGATCCGGCCTCGTTGGAGGCCGGAGGAGTGTTGCAAGGTGTGATTGCAACAACAACGTGGGCATTAATCTTCCTGTGCTTGCGAAGGGCAGAGGATATGTAGGAGGAGAATGACAGATATTCCTTGAACTTCTGTTGGTCGAACTCATACTCGATCTCTACGTCAACCGGGATCCAGATCCGAGGTTACGATACATCGGCCTTCACAGAAAGGCTGTTGGTTCCTACTGTGGTTGCTAGCGTGTTTTCTTCATTGTTAAACTCATTACAACTTCTTTCAAACAACACACATATGAAAAAAAGATTACAATGAAAAAGTGAATTAATGCTCTTATTTATTATTCTCTTTACACAATAAAAAATAAACATTACAACTTCTTTGAAACGACACACATATCTTATTTATTAGTCTCTGTTTGAATGAGATCTTTACCTATGCCAGTGACGCGTTAGTCCATGGACCGTCGTGGATCAGATCCGATTGACAAAAAAGTGAATTAATGGTCTTACTTCACAAAGGAAGTAATCGCAGAAGTTATAATCTTGACCAAGCAAGATTACAACTCTTCTCAAGATCAAAACTAAGTTTGATCAAGAGGAAAGGGGTACGGGTCTCAGATCTCTCAAAATCCACTCTTTATGCACAAGAAATCACCAAGATCTAGCTAACGCTCTCTGAAATTCATGGCTCATGGCTCTGCAATTCGGCAACACCTCGTTCTCTTTGATTATAACTCGTCCCCTGTGAAAGAAGGCCCTAGGCTCGTATTTATAGGACATTAGATGCAGGGTATTTGGATAATAACAAAAGATTTGGCCATATCCTCAGTTGACAACGGCCTAACCATGTGTAAAGATGATATCAAGTCAGTTGGGAATCTCTGGAGCAGATAAATCCCGTAAAAACCACTTAAAAACCATCAAAATCACGTTTCAGCTCAAACCTACGTGAGCCACCAAATGGTGACTCGGCCTTGGGCCGAGCCACTATCTTTGGCCGAGTCGTTTCAATGCGACTCGACTGCAAGGGAGCTTTTCCGATTTGTTTGGTTTAGGCTTGTTTCGTCCTTTACATGCATTCCGTCATTTTGTTTACTTGTACGCTTCACCAATTCGCTTCATGCGTTTCATTAACTTGGAGGTGGCAGGTGAGCATGTTGGCCACTTGGAGCTAGCCGGTGAGCACGAGAGCCACTTGGAGCTGGTTGATGAGCGTGCGGGCCACTTGGCGGTGGCTAATGAGCATGTAGCCTACTTGGAACTGGCCGATGAGCGTGTGGGTCACTTGGCGGTGGTTGGTGAGCACGCGGGCCACTTGACGGTGGCCGGTGAGTACGCGGACCATATGGTGGTGGTCGGTAAGCGTACAGACCATTTGGTTTGCCATTCTGGTGGTCGATGAGCGTGCGGGCAACTTGGCGATGGCCGATGAGCATGTGAGCCACTTGGAGCTGGCCGATGAGCATGTAAGCCACTTGGCGGTGGTCGCTGAGTACGCAGGCCACTTGGCGATCGTCGATGAGTGCACGGACCATATGGAGGTGGCCGGTGAGCGCACGGACCACTTGGTTTGTCATTCAGGTGGCCGATGAGCGTGCGGGCCACTTGGCGGTGGCCTATGAGCATGCGAGCCACTTGGCTGTGGCCGGTGAGCACTCGAGCCATTTGGAGGTGGCTGATAAGTGTGCGGGCCACATGGAGGTGATCGTTGAGCGCACAGACCACTTGGTTTGCCATTCTGTAGCCGATGAGCGTGCGGGTCACTTGCCGGTGGCCGGTGAGCAAGCGGGCCACTTGGCGGTGGCTATTCTGATAGCTTGTTACTACGTCATTAACGGTTCGCCGATGTACTTGTCGATATCAGATAGTCCTCTTTGACTCGGATAACGACGTTCATCATCTTCTCTCCGTCTCGAACTGTGTGCAGACACATACATGGGCTATGATGCAGAAATTTTTTTTTGGAAACTCTGAGGCCTTGCTCCTTAATGCAAAATAGATGAACGTAGCCTTAATTCATAAAATAAATTCAAAAACCCTTAAGCTTGTCTCCTCTGTTTCAAAAGTTTATTCTCAAGGTGCCATGTGGTTCAAGTATGGAGGTTAAATTCCAGAACAGAGGATCATGCATCTCGAAAGCTTCATGCTTCGAGAATAAAATTTTTGAGGCATGGGCCATGATGCAAAAAATAAATTTTAGAAATCCTCAAGGCCTTGCTCCTTATTGTAAAATAGATGAACATAACCTTAATTCATAAAATAAGTTCAGAAACCCTTATGCTTCTCTCCTCTGTTTCAAAAGTTTATTCTTAAGATGCCATTGGGTTCAAGTACGGAGGTTAAATTCCAAAACGGAGGACCATGCACCTCAAAAGCTTCATGTTTCGAGAATAAAATTTTTAAGACATGAGCCATGATGCAGAAAATAAATTTTAGGAAACCATAAGGCATTGCTCCTTAATGCAAAATAGATAAACATAGCCTTAATTCATAAAATATTCAGAAACCCTTTTAGGCTTCTCTCCTTTGTTTCAAAAGTTTATTCTCAAGATGCCATGTAGTTCAAGTACGGAGGTCAAATTCCAGAACGGAGGACCATGCACCTCGAAAGCTTCATGCTTAGAGAATAAAATTTTTGAGGCATTGGCCATGATGCAAAAAATAAGTTTTAGGAAACCCTAAGGCCTTGCTCCTTAATGCAAAATAGATAAACATAGCCTTAATTCATAAAATAAGTTCAAAAACCCTTAGGCTTCTCTCCTCTGTTTCAAAAGTTTATTCTCAAGGTGCTATGAGGTTAAAGTACAGAGGTCAATTTCTAGAATGGAGGATCATGCACATCAAAAGCTTCATACTTTGAGAACAAATTTTTTGAGGCATGGACCATGATGTAGAAAATAAATTTTAGGAAACCCTAAGGCCTTGCTCCTTAATGCAAAATAGATGAACATAACCTTAATTCATAAAATAAATTCAGAAACCCTTAAGCTTGTCTCCTCTGTTTCAAAAGTTAATTCTCAAGGTGCTATAGGGTTCAAGTACGGAGGTTAAATCCCAGAATGGAGGACCATGCTCATCGAAAGCTTCATGCTTCGAGAATAATTTTTTTGAGGCATGGTTCATGATGTAGAAAATAAATTTTAGAAAACCCTAAAGCCTTTAACAAACAAGAATATTTTATGCAATTGCTTCATCTGGCACAACAAAGTTCTCCTAACATATAACAATTCAAAGGCGAGTACAAAGGATGCTCAACTAGCTTTAAAACTCTTCTAACCTATGTAATGTCCTTTAAGAAATAATTTCTTTTTTTTTGAATAAACCTTATTTATTATATTGGAGATTAGACATTATGTTTCATAGCAAATAGATATTCCAAATAAACAACATTTTAATATTTCATACTTGTAATTGTTATAATAATCTTTCAATAAAGATGAAGTCATCATTAAATACACAAGGAATTTTTTTATTGAACTTTGATGGACATGCCTGTGTGGCGTCAAACTTATTCATAATTTATACTCTTAGAGTTTGGAGGCTGTTGAAGACTTTTTATTTTCATAAAATGAGATGATGCAAGAGCACTGATTCCAATCTGTATTTTCGGTCTGCCCTAGACTATGCATAAGTCTACATTTGTTTTGGCCATAACTTTGTCCAAAAGGCTCCAAATGACCTCTCATCTAAAACGATAGATCAAATTTTGAATCAAGTTTTGTATAAAATTGACTTTACTTGAATGGAAGGTTTTTGTAAAAAGTTATTACAGAAATATCAAAGGAGGGTCAGAATATACATACATACACACACACACACACACACACACACACACACACACACACACACACA
>BQKN01061597.1:77310-94611 GCA_022839385.1 Asparagus kiusianus | reverse complement strand
CCGAACCTCGTGAACATATCGTGTGTTTGTGTTTTGTTTGTCTCATAGTTTCTTGTGCATAGTCTTATTGTTCTTTTGCTCATATCTATCTCTTGCAAGAACATATTGTTCAACATAATTTTAAATTAGCCGTTAATTGGAATTAGATTAGCATAAGACCCTAATCACCCCCCTCTAGGGTCTAACAATTGGTATCAGAGCTTGGTGCTCTTTGATTTAAGGACTAACCGTCTTGAGTTAAAGATCCAAGTTATTGTATTTTTGCTAATCTAATTTTGATTATATTGTGTCTCTTGCATTTTCATTATTATGGATATGAATGATTCATCTTGCTTAGGATATGCTATTGATATTGCTCCTCGTTTGGATATTTTTCCCTATGATCAATGGCGTATTAGATTCAAACTTTTCGTTCAATCTAATCAATTTTATTTGTGGGAAATTATTGAGAATGGCTATGTTGTTCCCATTTCGGAAAAATCCAAATGGAGTGAAAATGATAAGAGATTGTTTAATATGAACAAGTTTTTGTTACAATATTTGATTGATGCCTTTCACTCATCGTTTTCTAACAAGTTTGCTCTTTTTGATAGTGCTTATTCTTTATGGAAATTCATTGAAGCACATCAAGGGGATATGGAGGCTATTCAACAAGCGTTGGAAAATCACGCTTCATATCTTAAAGAAGTCTCATCCCCATGTACAACTCCACTAGGAGATAATCCTAGTGAGGTATGCGAACTCGATAACGATGATATCATTACTTTTGATGAACTTGCTCTTGAGTTTGAAAAATTGCATGATTGCTATATCAATATAAGAAGCAAGTATGTTAGTTTAAGATCTTCTCATGAGACCTTAGCAAACAAGCTTGATTTCATTGCAAATGAAAATATAGTTCTTAAGGAATGCAATGAAAAATTAAAAATTGAAAATGATAGGTTGCTTCATGAGAAACAAAATACCAAGTTAGAAGTAGATAAGATTAAATCTATGATGAAAGATCTTGATTATCTCACTTCTAGTAGCAATGCTTGCATATATGATGATGAGTTGAATCTTATGAAAGAACGTATATCTACCTTAGATTCAACACTTAGCTCTTGTATTGCTAATAACAAAAAGCTTATGGACTTGTGTGCTAAGTTGAATGTTAATTCTTCCAAGAAACCCATTCACTATGCACGCATGTATGACAAAATTCAAAAATGTTCTTCTTGCGGTCTTAAAGGCCATATAGCTAAATTTTGTCATAATGCACCAAAAATTGATAAGCCTATACATGATTGTGCATCCCATCAAGCTTCATCATCACATACACATGTACACACACATAGTACAAATCATAAATATGCTCATGTGTACAAATGTGATTATTGTGGTCGTTTTGGTCATTTGACCATGTTTTGTTTCGATTTGAAAAGAAACTCTCGTTTGCAAAATAATTACAAAGAAAAATTTATTTTTGCAAACAAACCACGTGCATTTCATTTTGGTCAACGCAAACCATTCAAACCTCTACATTGCACAAATTGTAATCGTATGGGTCATGTTTACAATTTTTGCTTTGACCGTATCGGTGCACAAAATACGCCTAAGAGGGTTCATAACCCTAGGGCCTTGGATTTGAATGATAGGGGTCATGTCCCAAGTTCTAGTGGTACCAAAATGATTTGGGTACCAAAATAATTTTTATATCATTTTTGTGTTTACATAGTTTTGGTTTTTTTGTCTTTGTTTTGAATATTTGATTTTTTTGAATTTTAATGACAAATTATCCTCTTTTATTAAAATAAACTATTTATATATTTTCCTTAGACACAATTGATATCAAAATCATTTATATATTTGTTATAAAATATCTGGTATACTATAAAATTTTTTTTGTTTAATTTGTTTTAGTTTAGATAATTGAGTTTTGAGCTTTTTATGAGAATTTATGCTCTTTATACCAAAATAAATTAATTATGTCTTTATATAATCTAAAAACACTCATGTATATCTTATCAAACACTTAGTTTTCTATAAAACAATTTTTTCAAACAGGTCTTAGTCAAAAATATCTCAAAATTGTTTTAAAAACCACACCTGCTGTTTAATTTCTCGTGGTCGACCGACCCGGTCGACCGAAATGTTTCTGTAATCGATTCGGTCGACCGAGTCGGTCGACCGATATGAGTTTTGCTGCAGCAGTTTGGATTTTTTATCGGGTTTCGGTTTTATTTTTTGGAGATTCGTTTTGACCCGAACTCAACACCACCCTTGATCTATTTCTCACTCAATCCTAGCCGTTGCTCCATTCTCTCATAACACCCGACCCTTCGTTTCCTTTCTCCCATCGTGAAATCGAAAAATAGGGTTTCCGTTTTCGGTCGCCCCCTTCGTTTCGACCGCTGGTACCTTGGATCGGCTCACATCAGTCTTTTAGTGGGTAATCTCTTGTTATCTCTTGATTTCTGAATTCTTTAGTTTATACTCTCTTCTAGGGTTTTTGATTTAGGACAGTGTGTTAATTTGTTATACACTTTTTGCTGTTTTGATTACAGGTTTTTGATAAAACTCTTTAATCTCTTCTAAAACCTATCTTATCATGCCTCCCAAACCCCCCAAAAAGAGATCAAAACCCGAAGCTAGTTCCTCTACCCCAAAAGCTTCACATTATGAAGATTATTTGCTCTTCAAATCTCTTGTTAGGAAATATAGGGAACTATGTAAATTGAAGATCATTCCTACAAGATATATCAAATACCCTGAGCTGTTTATATACAACACTGAATCTATCCTTCGTAACGTGGGGTTAGATAGTTTGTTAGATGAGAAACTCAAAGTTCCCTACTATCCCTTCTTGGTTTATCTGTTTTATGCAAATTTGTCCACATCATCTTCAGCTGATGGTAGTTTGACCATCACTTCCTCTGTCAAAAACATTGCTATAAACTTTTCTGCTAACGAACTTGCTGAGATTCTTAATATCCCAACAAGTGACGTTAGTCTCATGTCTGTTGATGTTGGCAATTCTGATATTAATCCACTCTTGTTTAAACCTGATTGCACTTACCCCATGAATAACAATTCTCTTAATCCCAATGCAAGACTCATTGCCAGGATTGTTGCTCAGAATTTAATTCCCAAAACTGGTAGCTTTGATCATTTTGCTTCTGACAAAATTAATGCTGTCTATGCCATTTTTGCTAAAATCAAGGTGGATTGGGCAACTGTTTTTATTAATAATATGGCATCAAAGCATACCAAGTTTCTTCCCTTTGGTTCGTTTCTCACCCACATCTTCCAACACTTTAATGTTGATCTTACAAATGAACCTAAGGTTGAATCCAAGAGAGATTTCTTTGATAAGGTCTCTCTTTCCAGAATGCAAATAGCCCTTGACTCCACTCCATCATCATTATCTCATTCCCAGTCTAGAGCTTCCTCCTCATCCACCTCTGATATTTGTGATCGACTGGATCGGCTTGAGACTCAGGTCTCAAACGTTCAGAAGGATGTCTCATCTATCCAGAGTGACATTAGGACCGTTCTTTCATATCAGCGTCAGCTTCTAAAGATTCCAGATCCCTCCTCTAGTTCTGAGTCTGATTCTGAAGAGGCTCCTGCTGATGGATCAGGATCTTCAGATGGTAACGGTGGTGATGATAGTGATGATGATGGCAAGGGAGATGGTGACAGTGATGGTGGTGATGAACTGAGTTCCTTTTTGTGATGCTTACATTTGTTTTGACATTTTATGTTGGTTTGTAAAACTTAATACTCTGTTTTAATTGAGTGTAATAACTCTATGGATTTATGTGTGTGGTTTGATATATTGTGGACAAATCTATGTTTATGCAAACTATGTTTTGGTGTGTAGCAAATAAGTTGCTTATCATGAGTCTTTTGTATTGTTTAAGTTCAGTATTTTCATGCAGACTTATGATGCTTTTGTTGATTTGTAACTTTATTGTGTCTGGTTTATTTCTTCTATGATCAATGCATAGTTATATTTATTTTCTGGAAAATAATTTGCTCCACAATAAATTCCTTGTCTTATGTATTGGTTGATATGCTTGGTTTGCTTAGCTCCTTTACATTTCTTTATGTCATCTATTCTATTTGACAGGGGGAGCTTTTGACATTTTTTTTATATGTGCTCATAAACAGGGGGAGCAATGCTCCTATCTTTCATTTTCTCTTCCTTTTTGATGTTGTCAAAGGGGGAGAAAAATCCACATATATAGTTTATAGTTTTGATCATGTTTATAGTTTTGATCATGTAAATGATCATTCATATATGTTTTGTCTATGTTGGATTATATATATAGTTTATAGTTTATAGTTTTGATCATGTTTATAGTTTTGATCATGTAAATGATCATTCATATATGTTTTGTCTATGTTTGATTATATGTGGACTTATCAGTTTATTATTCATATTAAATTGTTTGCCATCATCAAAAAGGGGGGAGATTGTTGACCCTATGGTTTTGATGATGATTTAGCAAACAATTCATTTCTAATAAGCTCTCTAGTATTTTTGTGTTTATAGTTTCTTTTCAGGTATTTCAACACAAGTCAATCAAGAGCGTTAAAGATTCAAGTTCTATTGTGTGGTTCTACCTAGGTATATGTTTAGTTTATCTACATATATTGTATGATTATATTCAAGCTCAATATATATACACTTAACACGATTTATAACGTTTCCTATCATATAGATGATTTTTTCATTAAACGTTGTTAAAATATCTTTATCTTTTGTTTTCAGCTCTTTCATGTTTCACTATATACATATAATATATGCACAATATATATATGAATATTTACATGTCTGAATCAAATTTCACTTTCGTTAAATTACAGGTTTTCTAAGCTATTCTCAAAATCAGGGAGTTTTAGCAAACGAAAAATGTTTTTTCAGAATTTTCTTTTCAAACATGTTTATTTCATCATTTATAATCTTTTCCCAAAGTTTCACTAATTTTGGATATGATCTGATATTTTTAACGATTTTTCAAAACTCCCCAAAAACCTGTCAGTCTTCATATATCAGAATTCGGTCGACCGATACGGTCGACCGACAGACGTCTGTTTCTAAGAAAGTTTTCCAAAGTTTTCCGGTCGACCGAATTTTACGACGGTCGCTCGAAATTTTCTTTCGGTCGACCGAAATTTACGTCGGTCGACCGCCAGCTTTAAAACCCTGTTTCTTTTGTTTTTTGAACTAATCGGTCGACCGTACCGGTCGACCGATGCGCTACCAGGTTGAGCCTAACGGCTAGTTTTTCAAATGGTTTTTTGGTCTTTTTACAATCTTTCAGCTGTTGCTTTGGGGTGCTATATATACCCCATTGCTACTCTTCTTCTCACTAATCCAAGAAATCCAAGTTTATTGTTTTACAAGATATTAATCGCATTTAAGAGCTATTTAAAGAGTTGTTTCGTTAATCTGTTTTCAAGAGGAGTTTTTTCTACAGCAAGAAGAGGCTTTCATTTTCATTTCTTCAGTTCTTCTTGTTCATTGAGAAGTCTTTCTAAACTCCTTTCCATATTGTTTATTATTTCACTTTCATTTGATTAACTGTTTTCATTGAGTTATTTATTGAGTTTCATTCACTGTTATCACACACACTTATTGAGCTTGATATTTTCATATTATATATTATGGTTGTGGGGTGTGATTTAGTGAGTGTGAGCTTCATTGTGTTCTCACTTGTATTTGAGGACAAATCATTATATTTAACCTTTATTTATGAGATCACTTGTAATACACTTGTACACCGAGAGAAGTGTGAGGAGAGAGAGATGGGGTCAAATCCAAGAGGAGTGGCGTCGATTGACGAACCTAGGGAGAGGTTGTAATCGAGCACTTGAGGAGGAGGACACGGGCTAGATTCCTACACTTAGTGTGTAAAGTGTGATTGTGAGTGATTGTGTAGTGTGAGAGTTTTCGGTGAACTTTTAAACCGAGTGTGTAGAAGTTCCGGCTTCCAAACCGGATTGTGATAGTGGATATCTCCTCGAGGTGAGGAGCAGGGACGTAGGTCGTGGGGACCGAACCTCGTGAACATATCGTGTGTTTGTGTTTTGTTTGTCTCATAGTTTCTTGTGCATAGTCTTATTGTTCTTTTGCTCATATCTATCTCTTGCAAGAACATATTGTTCAACATAATTTTAAATTAGCTGTTAATTAGAATTAGATTAGCATAAGACCCTAATCACCCCCCCTCTAGGGTCTAACACTGGTATCATTAGAGTGAGAACAAGATTAAGAAGAAGCGGGTGATTCATTATCATTATTTTCAACTTCAAGAGTTACAGACCATGACCTAGACTGACTTCTTGTCACGGGTCGATGATTCGGTACAATAGTACGCTTCCTTTTAAAGTACATCACTTTATCATTAGTCACACTAACAGGCATGACATTCATGACATGACTGGGAGGAGGATTATTCAAATCAGGCATCGTGGTGATTTCACATAAGTGCTCACGTAACCAATAAACTCGCCTTCTATCTTTTGAGGAAAGATCATGGTCTACCCTATCTTGTAAAAGTAGTCGAAACTCCCTAGTCGTCAATCGTCGTGTCACTACATGACACCCTGGAGTCAATGCTGGTTCATAGTGATGAGTTGGTTGTTGATAATACCAATGCTGATGGTGGGTGCTTTAATAATATTTATAAATAGGAGTGTCTTGCCTTTTATTTCTTTGAGGCATGACACGTTGCATATGATGTCCGAAGAAGTATTGTCCTCCAGTCTTGTAATGATTTGGTTCCATAGAATGATATCGAGGAGATTGTCTTCGTTCCCAATGATCTTCATTTGACTCAGACACATGGCTTCGAGAAGATAGGGTTGAACCATACTTAGATTCCTAACTTATCGATGTACCCGAATAGATTTGATAGTGCCAAGAATGTGGAACATTATTTTGGTGAGCCCTGACTCTAGGTCTGCCTAGGCGAACAGTAGAGGGGTTTGTAGAACATTGCTCTAACGTCTCCCTTAAGGGGTCATTAACTTGAACTTGTTACATTGGGGTAGGAACTACCCTACTCGGTGTTCTAAAAAAACTTTCCTTCTTGATAGGGCTTTTTGGTTGTTGAGGGTTAGGCAATTGAAGAGGAGGGAATTCCCTATCATAAGAATTTGCTCTAAATACTTCCATGTCTCGAGAGCATCCAATATGAGGGAAACGCCTTTGAGCAACATAACGTCTCATTTCAACTGAAGAGGAATCTATGCTTTCTTCCATCACTCTCTTACCCTTTCCAACATGAAAAGTGGGTGATTTTTTATTATTATTAAGGTTATCTTTAGGATCCTCATGGATAACAATACCGGAGGCACTCCTCATGTTTGCATTAAGCTTTGAGTATTAGGAATAGGAACTTGGATTGAGGGTGATCTTCTCATCCTTTTCTTCATAGCCTTAGTCACCACAGGAGTAAAGCCATCATCATCCGCTTCAACATGCATTGGGTGAATAGGATATTCAGGTTGCAAGATAGGGCATGGTGTTGATCGTGGAATGTTCTCCCCTATAGCCATCTCCAAGGAAACCAGCACCCATAATGCACCAATTTGCACGAAAATGAATTTTTGAGTTGTGCCATTAACATTTGAGTTGTTCTCATGATTTTCCATTTTACATGTGAACAATAAATGCAGAAATAATGTTTTAGTGCTTTGTGCACAAATTTTTTTAGTGCTTTATGCACAAGATGTCATCTAATATTTGCTTTCTAACAAAAATTTATACACGTCCTCGGTCTTTATTAAGTATGAAGCTTTCGAGGTGCATGGTCCTCCGTTCTGGAATTTGACCTTCGTACTTGAACCCCATGGCACATTGAGAATAAACTTTTGAAATAGAGGAGAGAAGCCTAAGGGTTTCTAAACTTGTTTTATGAATTAAAGCTATGTTCATCTATTTTGCATTAATGAACAAGACCTTAGGGATTTCTAAAATTTATTTTCTACATCATGGCTCATGTCTTAAAATTTTTATTCTTGAAGCATGAAGCTTTTAGAGAGTAGAGAAATCCCTAAATATTCACTCCTTAGATATATATTAGTATCACTTTGTTTGTAAAAAAATTGTGAGGTGCATGCTTCCAGAAATTTCTTTCTTTCTGTTAATTACTCTTGTTAAAAGAAACCCCTGATTAGTAGAAAGCAAAGAATTAAATAGACATTAAAAATCAAATGCAGAGAGATATTAATTTTATTATCTTTCTAATATATTACAAAATTTAAGAAAAAGAAGATGAGATCTTAGGTCTCCAGACAATATTCTGGAGCCGTCCTCCGTTTTAAAAATAAAATAAAATATGGAGGACCTTGTCGTTGTTGTTTTAAACTCAAAGTTATCATCAGGTGTTTGAAAGGGATTGGTGGAGGAGTTATTATAACTTCCTTACTGAAACTTCCTTCTCAAGATTGTTGCATTCGTTTATCATAGCGAACATTTTCTTTGCTTTTCACTTCTCATTTATCTATCAACTTATCTTTTTTTTATTTCTTAAAATAGGTGTTATGTGGAGCCTATATACTTTCAAGCTGAAATTAGGTGTGTAGGGCGAGTATCCTCGAGTTCGATTTTATTGCTAAGGCTTATGATCACATGATAACACCAATATATCGAAATTGACATGCACCCTCAAGTTTGAGAATTTGGTTAAGGGTCTGTTTGGTACATTTTTGAAAAAAAAAGAAAACAAAAAACTAGTTTGAAAACCATTTTTTGGACATTTCTAGAGGGTTTCCCCATTTGACTTATTTGGTTTGTTTCACGTTGAAATCATAGGCAGAAAAATATTGTTTCCTATTTCTTGGGTTTGTTTGAACATCCAAAAGTTAAGAAATTAAGTGAGTTTTCTAACTAAATATTTAGCAATAGGACATTAAATATTACCCTTTACCTTCCCGTCATCGTTTTAATAATGAACCTAGCAATTAAATATCAGCGATGTGACATTTCTCACCCATTTCAATCACTTTTGGTCTGAAATAGGTTTTCTACAAAATCTGATGTGGCACCCCCATTTCGCCCCCCATTTCTTTAAATTACCCAGCGAACCAAACGTTATGAATGGAAATGTCTAGAAACTAAAATCCTATGTGGCTAAGGGGTCAGATTTCAAATCCTCCATTTTCTCTCCTTTTTTGAGCAAACAAACAGCCCCTAATATGAAAGGGTGAGACATGTTTTTTGTATTGGATTAATAGAGGGTACATGTACTCTCAAACTTACATGAGCTCAACTTGTTTTTCATTTAGATGAGGTACTATCACTCACGTTGATTTTGATTTATATGAGGTACTATCCCTCATATTGGTTTTGATTTATATGAGGTACTACCCCTTACATTAAGTTTCATTGATAAGGTTTGTTGAGCTCATCAAATTTGATAACTACAAGGGGAAGATGTGCCTCTCTGAATTAAATAATATGGAGGGCTTACCTTTGTTGGTTTAGATTTATATAAAGTACTATCGCTCATATTGGTTTTATTGAGAAGGCTTGTTGAGCTCATCAACTTTGACAACCACAAAGGGAATACATGTCTCTCTGAAATAATTAATACGGAGGACCTACCTTCATTGGTTTAGATTTATGTGAGGTACTATCTCTCATATTAGTTTTGATTTTTATGTGGTACTATCATCCTCAAAATAAGTTTCATTTATATAGGGCTTGTTGATACATAATTTTTTTACGTCTACAATCCTAGATTGCCCTACCTAAACATCACAAAACATTGTAGATTGTATTATGATAATAGGACCACCATCATTACCCAAATTTAACAATACAAAATACCAATATCAATACATAGCGTGTAATATAGGTTGCTATCAAGATCAAGTATCATATCCATCCATATTTATATAAACCTGCAAAAGAACCCAAATTATAATGAGATTACAATTGGAGTAGTGAAATATGCATCATATTGGCAAAAGTAATGAAATATACATAAATTTACACCACTAACGACGATAGAGATAGTAGCATTAGAAGCCATCCTCATTAACGTTTCTTCATCGATATCGTCCATCTACGTGGAAGTTAAGTATACATGTTCAACTTATTTCTCACCCAAATTAAAACAATTAAAAGGAGATGTAATAAAATATAGATGGCTTTTCATACCATGCTAAACATATCATTAATCATTGATTGAACAAATACAAAATTAGGACAATAAATGTAAAAATAGCAATATGTTTTCTCCAAAGGAGAGCTTTTCTTGAATCTAATTAGTGAACATGTATACAACTTGAGACCCTTTAAACCAAATCTTTAACCCCACAACTAAAAAGAGCTTAAACATTATCACTTCTTAGTATTAAAAAACCAATAAATGGGACAAAAATATGATTCAAAACATGCATTTTAAACCAAATCTTTAATCTCACAATCTTTTTTAGAAGCTATGCATGTTAACAATTGCTAGAAATTAATGACAGATAATATTTTATAATATGAGAACATGCACATCTTCAAATGTGAACTTGAAATTGAATGAACCCAAGAAATTCTAAAATGAATGAACTCTAAAAATGAATGACAGATGATATTTCCTAATCTTGATATTTCATAATCAAAGAATTAACAACAGAGAATACACACAGAATTTTCTTGTATAATTATCATTTATCACTATCATTTATGATGGACCGAGAGTTAACCAAAGATTTAGAAGGATAACTGTAGCTTAATTAAGTAGAACATAATAGAATTAAACTCATAAGAATTAGAGATGGCCAACATCTTTGATTTCATATCTCAAAATCAAACAACCAGTGCTCACTTCAAACAATAAACCTGTGCTTGTAATCCAATAAACCAAGCATTAATCAATTAAGACCGAATGGAGGGCACACATCTCTCAAAGAATTAATCAAACAATAAACCAAACATCAAACACCAAGCTCACTTCAGAAATTAACATCATAGTATAAAATCAACAACCAGTGCTTGTAATCCTAAGGCTGCGTTTGGTAACCGCTACGTTTGTGGTGTTTTTGTTTTGTTTCAAAAAAAAAACATGTTTGGAAACCACTCTATTTTTTAGTCCAAAACCACAACAAACCCAAACTTTCAATAGGTTTCTCAAAACAAAAAATAGGTGTTTAAGGGCCGTTGTTTTCATTTCTCCTAAAAAATCGTCCCAAGCTCTCAGATCTGAGTGTCGCTGTCGCCTAAACCTTAGTCATCGTCGTGTCACCCATATCGCTGTCACCTTGGTCGTCGCCATGACCGTCGCAGTCTCCTGTCATCGTGGTTGTGATCATCGACGTCCCCTCAAGAGCCCCAATCCCTGTCGTCATCGCCCAAATCCCCCAATCCCCGTCGCCATCACCACATTACAGTAGCCTATCGCCATGGTCATGGTCGTTGCTGTCACCCAAGGTTCAGATCTGAACCCTTCCGTCGTCGCCATCGCTTCCAGATCTCATTGCCGTCACTGCGTGATCGTCGTTGTCACCCAAGCTTCAGATCTAAATCCTTTCAGCATCGCCGTTGCTTCCAGATCTCATCACCGTCTCCCATAGATCCCGTCGCTTCCCTTCTCAACACACTATAAGCATTATCAACACTTGATCTAATTAATTTTTCTTTTTTTGAATATATGAATTGTTTTGATAATTTATTCACTCCTCTCCCCTTGATTAACTCCCACTAACCTCCTTCCAATTTCGAACCTGTATAATGGTTGAGAGTTCAGAATGGTTGAGAGTTGCATAAATTATGAAAAATCAAGAATGATTACTAATTTGAGATTGTAATTTTTGTGATGGTCTAGTTTATATGTTCTGTAACCTGAGTTTGTGTCGGGGGTCTCTGTTGATGATGTAGGGAGAATTTAATTTTAGCATTTTTGTTTGGAAAGTTTGTCATGGAGATTGTCTTGGAGAATTTACAATTTAAAATTTACAATATATATCATTTTCTATGTAGATTGTTATTCATGTAAATTATTATGCATAAATGCATAACAATTATCAACCTTCTATTCTATTTTACAGTAAACCATAATATACACGACAGAAATGAAGTATGATATCGATATAACACAAAATCACCAATTAACCAAGAATTCAGAGGGCTAAGAAAGCTAAAAAAAGAGCTGGTATAATGGAAATAAATTACACCGCTATCTACATATCTCAAGTCCACAATGTCTGAAAGTAATAACCAAAAACTCCCAAAAGAACTCTAGTATTGCAGTAGCTTGATGATCATCTTCATCTCCTTTTGACACTACCTTTGTTAGTTTTACCTTCAGCTTGAAGTAAAACAAAGATCTTGTCATTATAAGGACTTCAGGCTAAACTTTTGTTATCGAATGAGAATAAACTCCTCGAAGCAGCTTTATGAATCCCTTGAAGCTTAATTTTCTATCAGCATATAGTTAATCCAATATTGGAATATGGTGTGAATTGGCTCTGATGGACTAAGCCCAAGTTCCTGGTACAATCAAAATTGTCAGGTGACAAATTTAGGAGCATAGTTTCTCAGGGAGAAACTAATATGCTTTGAAATTGATATACGCATCATTAATATCATTAAACTAAAGTTTAAACTATCTTTCTCCCCTATTTTGGATCAATAATGAAAGGGAAACAATCGCGCTTGTTATGGTGATACCGGTGGTGAATTGGCTAGTTGTCGCTGGTGACATCACCGGCACCGGTCACTGGCCCCGGTGACATCGCCGGCATCGGTCGCCGGTACCAGTCGTTGGTATTGGGTGGTTTTGCCGGGTTATGATGGTGATGGTGATGATGGCGGTGGTAGGAAAGATATCGGTGTTGATGAGTATTGCAACTAGTGTTTCAAAATCACAACGTTGTTTTCAAAACACTTTGGGAGAAAAAACCAAACACCAATGTGTTTTTCTAGAAAAACACAACAACAAAAACACCATGGAAGCCAAACAAACCCTGAAACCCTAATCAATTTCACCTGATCCAAAGCCTTTGAAACTTTAATAAAAAAAGGGAGGAGATGAGAGTTACCTTCCGATTCAGAGAGTTTCAGATGAAAGCATAAAAGAACAAGATCCGCGAAATAACCCCCAAATCGAAGCTTTCACCTCCAGCTAATCTTCCAAACCTCAAGCTATACTAAGAAGCCTAGCCACTCTCCATCTTAGGTATGAGACTTGACCAGAAATTCAGCGATTTGAGAAGAAGAGGGCAGGTTTTTCAGCGAAAATTGGAGGCGACATGTAAAAAAGAGGAGGGAGAAAAATGGAGGAGGTGGTGATAATAAGGTCTCTCTTCGAAACCTAGAGGAAGAAACAGTTGGGGTGGGATCTGACATGGAGTGGGGTGTCAGATATAACACCCTAATTCTTCTCCATTTGATAGAATTTTGCAAATCCTAAAAATGAGTACCTTTTGCAATTTTTGAATTCAATATGCCAAAAATTTTTGGAGTCAAACACGAACTATGGAATTCCCAAATTATCACTTTTTCATCCTAAATTTTGGAATCCTACCCAAATGCTAAAATTTTTGGTGAAACAAACACCCCTTAATAAGCAGCTGTTTTCTGTGAAGCAATCACCATGTTTGTGTATAAAAAGGTACATACAATTTAAGTTTGGGGGGCAATGTGTTGAGGATTTTCTACTAGGACTAGGACTTTTTCTAACATGTTGTCAATTATTATTATTATTTAATTTGTAGTTTATTTTCTTACTATAACTATGTGAGATTCATTTTAAGTTGAAATATAAATAAAAATCTATACAAAGAGCTTGATGTTAGGAAGGATACTATTGTAAAAGTGAAAAACATAAATAGCTAACAATTTACTAAGCAGATTCTTTTGACATTTGCTAGGAGGTCGCATTAACATTGTAATCGACAAAGAGAAGTGATATGTTGATCTAGTGCAACGTCTTTATTTACTAGTATCTTGAAGTATTCAAAAGATGCGTAATTATTCAACTTGTGAAGGAATTTTACATATGAGTTTCCTTACAATATATCCACCAAGCAGCTCTTAGTTATGAGTTCGCTTATATTTGTATTATTATTATCTGAGGAAGGTTATTGTTGTAAAAATGAAAAATACTAAATACCTAATATTTTACTAAGAAAATTCTTTTAATGTTTGCTAGGAGATCACAATAACATCATAATCGGTAAAGAGAAGGGATACATTGATCTAGTGCAACGTATTTATTTATTAGTATCTTGAAATCTTCAAATAAATGAGTAATCATTCAATTTTGTGAAGCAATTTTGCATATGAGTTTCTTGCAATATATCTATCAAGCTCTTAGTTGTGATTTCGCTCATATTTGCATTATCTAATATCACCATTCAATTTTGCAAGCCATTCTTCGTCTAATAGAAGTAAAGCTGAAGTATGACAAATTATTTTCTTGCGTAATTAGAACAGAGAGATTATGATATATTTGGTTTTATGCTCTAATATAAAAATTCTTTTTCTATTTGATGCAAGCTCCCTATCAAATCTTATCCCAAATGATGTGAATGTGAAGTTATTTATATAATATGGTGTGGCTTCGAAAAAAAATTACCTCTGGTGATTCTATTATGTAAAGAGCATATAATATCTACTATGTAGAAAGATTACACTTCAAGAAACAACAGAAAGAAAATGGGATTAGAAAGGAGTAGATCATTATAGATATCTTTTGTTATGGTCCCGACTTGAGGCTTCGGCAGACACGAAGTCACCATGCACCCAATCTACAACTTATAGTTCAACTTGTTAAAGAAATTATGAAAATTATCAGCTTGGCAGAATGGCTATTAATGGACAAATATCTGTTCCACGAATTTTGTGATGCCCCAAATGTGAATAGTCCCACAACGGGAAATGAGTAAAAATTTATTGACTTAAATAGGTAAGCCTAAGACTCAAGTGTAATTGGCAATAGATTGAGCGAAATAACATATTACACTTGGTGGGTCCTATGACTTGTACTGTGCCAACGGGCCTGCAGGCCTGGGGCATTATGACAAATTTCCTCCACTCTTTTCTGAGAACTACTTTTTTTACCCACATCAAATATAATAAAATCTTTCTGAGAACTATTTTTTTACCCACATCAAATATAATAAAATCTTTTTGAGAACTGTTCTTTTACCCACATCAAATTTCATTTCTCTTTAACTTCAACTTAATTGCAAACTATTTATTCAGATAAACAATACAATCAATAAACATCAGCATCAATTTTGCATCCACATAATTGAAAAACATAAATTGTAATGCAAAATTTAAGCTATGTGGACTTAGCACTGGCTCCAACTTAAACACAACATATTTTCACATGAGCAAATATTAAACCATACATTGAATCTAAGATATAAGGAATACCAAAATGTATATTCTTGCAAGGTAACCATTTTACAAATGTAATAATATTTAAATAATATTGTAACAACTTCTTCAAAGCAGAATAGAAATCACATAATCTATCCAAGAGAAACGAAGTAAGGAAAGTCATAAACTTAAGTATATTTTCCATGTCAAAAATTCTCTAAAGAAGTAATTATAATTGTGAAAATCCCTTAACTTTCCTTTTTCTATGTCTCAAAACAGAAAAGGATAACAATGATAGTAATATTAACAAATGAATAATGAGGAAAAGAAAAACATTAAGAAAGTTTACATTAGTTATTAATATGGAGAGATCACAAGGATAATCAAAAACAAAGATTTAAGAGGAATGAGAATGTAGCATAAAATGGCAAAGAGAGAAATATAATGACGTGTTGAACCTATTTTTCACCCATTGATGTAAAAAAAGTCAATAATATGCTCAAATAAAAACCAATTTATATTAAATATCATGCTTTTAGAAAAAATTAAAAAAATATTTAAGAAAAGCATTCATTTCAAGAAATTATGTCATTAATAGAGTTGGATTCATGTATGTAAAATGGACCAAAATAAGATATGTTAAGCCTCAATGTCAACATTGCAAACGAAAAGTATATATGATAGATGAGAAGTTAATCATGCAAAGGTGTATTTCAAACAAATGTATGATTCAAGTAGAATAGTTTTTCAACTTTAGAAAAATAGAGTAAATGCTACATATGATGCTATGCATATGGAGTAAATGCTACATATGATGCTATGCATGACTGAATGTCATTATTTAAAGAAAACTTGTAGGATTGATGGAACTATCTCTTATCCACTTAATATCCAATTTCAAGATAAGCGTTGAGAGAGAAGAAATCACGAAACACACACACACACACACACACACACACACACACACACACACACACATATATATATATATATATATATATATATGCATTTAGGTCTTCATACACTTCAACACTTTGACAGCTGAATTTTAATAAAAGAAATGGAGAATATCAATTATAATATTACATGATTGACTTGTTAGCAAACATGTAAATTGGATATTACCTTCTTTGATGATGGAGAAAAGAAGATGGATCTGGCAAGTTTGAAAAACAATCAAATTTGATCGCTTTTGTCACCCCGAACCATTCCACCTGCCATACATGACTAAAATGATCCCTTAACATATAATTATATATTAAGCCATAAATAAAATAACCTTTTGTAGTGTAGAGAATTTAGAAATGCATAAAAAGAAACGGCTAAAAGTTATATTGTGGCATAAAATATTACATATGTCCCAACTCTCAATCCTAAAGGCATTAAAGATCAACATAGGAACATTTATTCATGTGAGGAAGCAGTTTCCTTTTTGTAATAATTCATCCTTTGGTTTCACCAACAAAGGGGCCACTGTTTGCATAGAGAAGAAAAGTACAGATAAGAACATTAACAATAGGTTTAACCATTCAATTTTAAACATGATTAAAAGTAAATAAATTTGATGTTAAAAAGAAAACAATTATGTTCCAAACAAATAACTTATTTACCTCCAAATCACCCCTTTTTCTACAATATCAATTGTAGGATCTAAGCCGCCACTTCTTCTCCAAATTGCAAAACTTTTAAAATTGACAATATGTAAAAAAATCAAAATAAAAATAAAAATAAAATTTGTTTTAATCTAGATCAAAATAAAATAGATGAATAATTATATAAAGTCACTCTAGAATCTGAGAGACTTATATTGGACTTACATAGATTTAGTAACGAAATTAACAATAACAGATTGATTTCAATTTATCGAAGGTCAGTGATTTGTAAAAAATGCAAACACACGTTATTAATCACCGACACTCAAAATTGTTCCAGGAGAGAGAGAGAGAGAGAGAGAGAGAGAGAGAGAGAGAGAGAGAGAG
>BQKN01061597.1:0-64109 GCA_022839385.1 Asparagus kiusianus | reverse complement strand
GTTAGTATTTGACCCAGTTATCGTACTCATATAGCTGTATGTTACTATTCGATTACCAGTTGCATGTATCATTGTCTTTCCTGTTAGTATTTCTATTGTTATAGTATGGGTCGTTAGACCGTTTTATTTGTTCTTGTGAGATCTTGCCGAGTGCCATGCACCCTGACGTACACCTGTTTTCTCTGGTGTGCGTCAGACTTAGGAGACGGACAGGTCCAGTTAGATGTTGAAGCAGATCCAGCGTATGCCGAGCCGGAGTATCCTTCCGATAGAGTTGAAGAACAAACTGGAGCCTAGATGTGTTTTCCTCTGTAGTAGCTGATGAACTTTAGAACTCGTTATCTTTTTATTCTTTAGTTAATGTCGGATTTTCGTATTTTTGGCAATATTTTCTTTATTATGGACTATGTATTTTATTCCTGTCTGGACCTGTTTTGTAATAAGGGCATGGTTGACCCATATTTTTATGTCTGGGATGATTTTCTATGGATGATATGTTGTTCCTTATTCTGGATTGTCATTATATTCTTGCTATTGTGATCAGGGACCTGTGATTGAGATTTACGTATTTGACGCTTAGCGTATTAGGTTGAGAAGAAAAGAAAAGGAGAAAAGAAAAATAATAGTGTATATTTCTTCTCAATCTAATACGTCGCGGGCTTGTTCACGTTCCGATTCCCTGGTATTTTGGGAAGCGGGGCGTGACAGGTTTTGGTGGTGGCCCATGCAGGTCACGGTCCCGAGTCATCACTAGTGAGAATATGGTAGACAATTTAGATACATATCATATTTCATCCGTAAGACTATGATTAAGTTCTTATACTATTATCTTAATAACTATGTTTTAACTCCTATTTTCTAATATATTGTTTTGATTTTAACCCTAATTCTTTGATCCTCGTTTTCCTTCAGAACTATGGCTGGTACTCGCGGTGTTAGTAACCCGTCTAGTAGCAGTGCCCCACAGCCTGAAGTGGATCCAAACCAACTTCTGGCGATGATTCAGGGATTGGTTACCAATCAGCAGCACTTGGCGGGACAGCTTCACAGGGAGCCGTAGCCCCAGCCTCCCCCTCGCGCAGAGTCCGACGTTAGAGAGTTTCGATATATGCGACCTCCTTCCTTTTCTGGTGCCGAGGGACCTCTAGCGGCAGAGGAGTTTCTCAAGGTCACGGAGACTATTCTCACAGTGACTCGCATCCCCCATGCTGAATGGGTGGATCTGATGGATATCCAGCTCACCGACACGGCTCGGATTTGGTGGACTGTAGAGAAGACTCCCATCTTGTGGGGGACGTTCACCGAGCGCTTCAACAGGAAATACTTTCCTCAGTCAGCTCGGGATGAACTCCTACGAAGATTTGTTGAGCTCAAGCAAAGGGGACAAACAGTAGATGAGTACGAGGCCAAGTTTTCATCTTTGAGCCGATATGCTCCCCACTTGGTTACAGACCCCACGATTAGGAGGCATCAGTTCCAGAAGGGTCTGGACAAGTATATTAGGATGGCTCTGACAGGTAGAGCTTTGGTGACTCATGATGCGGTACTTGATGCAGCACGGGAGATTGAGAGCGTGCATAAGGAGCCTAAAGACTTACACGTGATTCAGAGCAGGACACCAGCAGTTCAGGCCTGGAATGTCGAGCGTCCCCCTCTGAGGCAGCAACAGCAGGGTCCGCAGAGACAGCAGCACTCTCAGCGTCAGCCATTCCCTCAGAGTCACCCTTATCAGCGCCCGGGAGTGCAGACTCATGGCCAGCCTTTGGTGAGGTGTTCATATTGTAGCTACCCTGGTCATACTCAGTAGGATTGCCCCAGGTGTCTTCATCTATGCTTCAGCTGTAGGTCCCCCGACCATATTAGTTGAGATTGTCCTCAGAAACAGCAGGCCCGTTTGCCACCACCTCCAGTTAGAGCAGCCCTTCCAGCGCCACCTCGACCCGCCCTGACAGCACCACCTCAGCCCAGACCCTATCCTCGAGCAGGGCCACTTCCCCCACAGCAGTAGGTATATCAGGAAGCATACAGGCAGCAACCTCGGCGACAGATGTTCATGATGTCAGCCGTAGAAGCCGAGGCGAACAACCAGGTTATTACTGGTAAGAATGGCTTATTCTAAGTTTTATTTGCATATGAACTTCTTTAATTAGCATTAATTGATAATATCATGGTAGGATTGTTTATGAATATTAAGTTAGTTGCATTTACATCCTCCTATAATAGGCAAGGTTCTTGTTTCTTCCGTACCTGCTTTATCGCTCTTTGATTCTGGAGCCTCCCACTGTTTCTTGTCTCGTCGATTTGCGAGTGCCCATTCTCTTCCTATAGCTCCTTTGACTACGGGCTGGAATATCAACACTGGTAGTGGCGTCTTAGTAGCATCCAGTGGTTATGAAGCATGCCCTGTGGTTATCTGCGGGAGGGAACTCTTCGCAGACTTTCTAGTGATAGATTTGCCGAGCTTTGATGCAGTTTTTGGGATGGATTGGTTGGGGTCGTTCTTTGCCACCATTGATTGTCGTCGTCGGAGCGTAGTATTCGAGATACCGGACACCCGAGATTTGAGTTCACCAGTGGCAGCACATCGACCAGACCCGTGGAGTTCAGGGCTAGACCAAAGAAGGCGACGTTAGCTGCAATGCAAGTGGAATCTGAGAAGCCAGTTGTAGTTCGGGAATTTGAAGATGTGTTTCCCGACGATATTTATGGATTGTCGCCGGATCAAGCGATTGAGTTTTCTATAGATTTGAAGCCTGGAGTTGCGTCGATCTCCAAGACCCCTTATCGTATGCCTCCAGCAGAGTTGGCCGAGCTTCGGACCTAGTTGGATGATCTTTTGCAGAGAGGGTTGATACGACCTAGTGTATCGGCCTGGGGAGCACCTATGTTGCTTGTGGGGAAGAAGGATGGATCCAAGCGGATGTGCATCGACTACCGGGAGTTGAATGCGGTGACAGTGAAGAATAAATATCCACTTCCCCGTATTGATGATATCTTCGATCAATTAGGAGGGTCGAGAGTATTTTCTAAGCTGGATTTGCGGAGCGGGTATCACCAGGTGAAGGTTAAGGATTCTGACGTCCCCAAGACTGCATTCCGGACGAGATATGGACATTATGAGTTCTTAGTGATGTTGTTTGGTGTGACTAATGCACCGGCGACATTCATGAACCTGATGAAACTAGTATTCTATGATGTACTGGACAAGTTTGTGGAAGTCTTTATTGATGATATCTTGGTGTACTCTAAGAGTGAAGCGGAGCATGCGGAGCACTTGCGGTACGTGTTGAAGACGTTGAGAGAGCATCGGCTATTTGCCAAGTATAGTAAGTGCCATTTCTGGCTGGATTGTATTGCGTTTCTAGGACACGTGGTGTCAGGAGACGGCATATCAGTGGATCCGGAGAAGGTATCTGCAGTGAAGGATTGACCTACCCCTAAGTCGGTGTCTGATATTAAGAGCTTCCTAGGATTAGCTGGTTACTACCGTCGCTTCATCAGAGATTTTTTGAAGATTTCGGAACCGATGACACGACTTACGAGGAAGGATATTAAGTTTGTCTGGTCTAACGCTTGTGAGCAGGCGTTTGAGGAGTTAAAGTCTCGACTGATTTCGGCCCCGATCTTGACAATACCGGATAAGAGTGGGAACTTTGAAATGTTTTGCGATGCATTAGGTAGAGGATTGGGATGCGTTCTTCAGCAGGATGGTCATGTGGTTGCATATGCTTCTCGTCAGTTGAAGAAGCACGAGCAGAATTATCCTACCCACGACTTGGAGTTGGCAGCCGTGATTTTTGCTCTGAAGCTTTGGAGGCATTATCTGTTGGGAGAGCAAGTGAAGGTGTTCACTGATCATAAGAGCTTGAAGTACATATTTACTCAGAAGGAGCTCAACATGAGGCAACGTCGATGGTTAGAGCTGATGGCGGATTACGATATTGACCTTCAGTATCACCCTGGTAAGGTCAATGTAGTACCAGATGCGTTGAGCCGATTGCCGGTGATCATGACCCTCACGGCTCAGTGGAGACTTTAGCAGGAAGTGAGGGATATGAGTATAGAGGTTCTTCTTCCAGGAGTCACCGCTTCTTTGATGAATCTTCAGATTCAATCGACACTAATCGAGCGAATCAAGGCAGCTCAAGCAGGTGACCCATTTCTTCAGAAGTGCAGAGAGTTAGCAGTGGCTGGTCTTCGACCAGAATTTGTTGTTCATGAGGACGGATCCTTACGATTTGGGAGTCGTATCTGCGTCCCAGGAGGAGATATTCAAGAGGAGGTATTGCAGGAAGCTCATAGTTCACCATATTCTATTCACCCTGGAGGTACGAAGATGTATAAGGATCTAAAGCTGAACTTTTGGTGGTGTGGTATGAAGAGAGATGTGGCTCGTAGTGTGGCTAAGTGCCTTGTATGTCAGCAGGTGAAGGCAGTGCATCGGCGCATCGCAGGTCTTTTGCAGCCGTTGCCTATTCTAGAATGGAAGTGGCAGCATGTCACCATGGACTTCGTCACTGGCTTACCTCGGAGCACTAGACAAAATAACGCTGTTTGGGTGATCGTTGATCGATTAACTAAATCGGCTCATTTCATTCCCTTCCGAGTGGGACAGTCGACAGAGCATCTTGCTTAGAGATACATGGAGGAGATCGTGCGATTGCATGGAGTTCCAGTATGCATAATTTCAGATCGCGATACCCGATTTACCTCAGAGTTCTGGAAGAGTTTGCAGAGGAGTCTTGGGACCAGTCTCAGTTTCAGCACAGCTTATCATCCCCAGATCGATGGGCAGTCGGAGAGGACCATTCAGATTTTGAAGGATATGCTTAGAGCCTGTATGCTTGACTTTCAAGGATCATGGGAGGATCATCTACATTTGGTGGAGTTTGCATACAACAACAGCTTCCAGGCAAGCATTGGGATGGACCCTTTTGCAGCATTGTATGGGAGGAAGTGCCGCTCTCCTTTGAGTTGGGATGATGTTGGTGAGCAAGAGATTTTTGGGCCAGAGTTGATTGAGAGATCGGTGGATGCAGTCAGGATCATTCGGGAGCGACTTCGCATAGCTCAGGACAGATTCAAGCATTGGGCAGACGCGAAGCGCCGGCATTTGGAGTTTCAGCCAGGAGATCATGTGTTCCTGAAGATTTCCCCCAACCGAGGCACCATTCGCTTTGGAAGGCGTGGGAAGTTGAGTCCGCGATATGTGGGACCTTTTGACGTGTTAGAGAGAGTGGGAGAGGTGGCGTACCAACTTGCATTACCACTCGCACTGGCTGGAGTGCATAACGTATTCCACGTTTCTCAGTTGCGAAGATACGTCGGAGATCCGAGTCATGTCGTAGATTTTTTGGAGATTGAGGTGCGACATGATTTGACATACGAGAAGCAGCCTGTGGCGATTTTGGACCGAAGGGAGAAGACCCTCCGAAACAAAATCGTTTCACTGGTTCGTGTGATGTGGCACCCAGATTCTCCTAGAGAGTTGACTTGGGAAACTGAGTCTGAGATGCGATAGCGATACCCTCATTTATTTCCTGAATCTTAGCTGTCACGTCTTGTATCTTATTTTAAATCTCATTGTATGACTTTTCTCATTTATGGATATGCAATATATTTTGAACCTTATGAGCTGATGTGAATCTATCTTTATATTTCGTCCTTGTTATTTTAATTCCAAGGACGGAATTTGTTTTAAGGGGGGTAGGATGTAACAACCGTAAATTTAGATACGTATTTAAATAAATTTTTCTAGTATTTAAAATATTATATTATATTTTATTAATACTTTTCCTAGGAATTTTCTGAGTTTTCAAAATAAATAAATAATAAAATATATAGTCTTGTATTTTTAATTCTACTAAATATTAATTTACGGTTTAGTGATTTTTATATATAATCCTTTGGTGACTAATATTATTAATAACCTTGTTATATTTGATGTAAACTTGAGCATAGTATAGTAGTATAAAAATATTAATAAATAGATTTTTGGTTGATTATTAATTATTAATATAATTAAGATATTATGTGAAAATTTCGAATTTTTCCCTCTCTTATTTTTTTCTCTCATTTGAATTCCTTCCATAACTCCTCCCCAATCAATCCCCAAAATCACGTTTAATTCCTACCTTTCTTAGTCACATGATTTTCTCTCCCTCTTTAATAATTCACCCGTTTATTCTTTCTCTCCATCGTACTTTCTTCTCTCTCTCATTTCCTTTTCTCTCTCCTCTCCAAAGAAACCACTCCCAGATCTAAACCGCCTCCTTCTTCTTCCCCAACCCCGCCGGCCAACTCCAAAACCCTCTTGCCCCGCCTCCGGCCTCGTCGCGCTGCCTGAGGTCCACCTCACCTCCGCCACCCTTCTCCGATCTCAGCCTGCTCCCACGCCGCCTCCAAGACCGCCGTCGCCGCCTGCACCCGAGCTCGAACCCGACGCCGCGACCGTCGACGACGCCGCTCCGCCTCCGACCATGCCCAGCCCTCGTTTGCCAGCACCGCCAGAAACCACCTGCACCTAAGCCCGAACGGCCACCCACACCCACACCCGTAGTCTACAGCCGCTGCCCTCCGACCACCAGTCCCGCGTTCGCCGCTGCCCAGACCCGCCAGGTCAACCGCAGCCGCCTCCAGCCGTCCCCCTCTCCTTTTCTCCCTCCTGCTGCACCGCCTGCACCACCCCCAGTCCCCTCCGGCCATCCTACAGCCACCAGATCCGCCGAGAACCGCCGCCCCACATCGCCGTTCAGCCGTGCGACCACGCCCGCCTCCTCTGCCACGCCGAGTCGCCGTCGAGTCGCCGCCGTTAGCCGAGCCGTCGAACCCCGCTTCTCACGACAGATCCGCACCGTCCCGTAGGCAAGATCTCGCGTTTACATTGTTTCTTAATTAATGATTTATATCGTGATTAATATGGAAATTAGATAATACTGTTGTTAGTATGATGATTACATATAGTTAAATTACTATTGTGGTTAATACGTATGTTGAATATCTGCGTGGAATGATGATTGCGAGCGCACCATGAAAATTAGATTAATAATGTTGTTAATTGTATTTTTAAGAATTTCGGTCATGAATTGACAAGTTTGTGATTAGAATTTACGTAATTTTATCGAAAAGAAATTAATTAAGGAAAATTTATAAAATAGAAAAATATTATTTTTCATGCAGAAAGGAATTATTATATTATATTATATAAATCCTTGTTATTTTAATTTAGTTATATGAGAAATAGTTTTTAAGAATTTTTGGAAAACGAATATTATTTATTTATGATGGTACGACTGATCATCGTAGAGCGTGACATTTCATGTGCAAAACGATGTCAGTTCTAGTTTTCTTTTTACCATATTATTATATTAGAGAATACGTAAGTACGGATATTTTGTATGAGAAGTTCGGACATCCTAGCGGTAAGATAATAATGAAGTCCACTCATGTATTATTCATGCTGTTTTTGTTTATACATTTCATGATCATTATAGTTCCCATTTCTGCTTCATAAACCTTTTAATCATGTTAACCTGCCATATTATATTTATGATCTGTTGACGTGTTGAGAACCCTAGTAGTTCATGATTTAGTAGCCTTGTGCGTCATGAACAGACTTAGTGACATGTGTGAGTTAGGCGGTGAACCCGAGTTTCCAAATAAGATTATGGTTAACTTAGAAAACGAGAAGAGTTGGGATGGGGAAGTCAGTGTTCATGTGATCGGATAAGATTGTTGATGTATCTTCCAGGCTCGCACCAGTGAATTCGTGTAGTCACTGGGGCTGGTTTGTTGGGCTAAAGTGAATTCGTGTAGTCACTTTAGTCAGTGAATTTGTGTAGTCACCCGAGTTCTGCTTGTGTTCGGACCAGGCCGAAATCGGATTACGTGTAGTCCTCTGACCGATTCGTGTAGCGGCATTGGATGCGCGTAGGGGATTTGTGAACAGTCAGTTATCCGATGACAGGAGCGTTGGCTCTGTGTGAGATATGGACCACTGAGCGTTAGGTTGGTTAGTATTTGACCTAGTTATCGTACTCATATAGCTGTATGTTACTATTCGATTACCAGTTGCATGTATCATTGTCTTTCCTGTTAGTATTTCTATTGTTATAGTATGGGTCGTTAGACCGTTTTATTTGTTCATGTGAGCGAGTGCCATGCACCCTGACGTGTTTTCCTCTGTAGTAGCTGATGAACTTTAGAACTCATTATCTTTTTATTCTTTAGTTAATGTCGGATTATCGTATTTTTGGTAGTATTTTCTTTATTATGGACTATGTATTTTATTCCTGTCTGGACCTGTTTTGTAATAAGGGCATGTTTGACCCATATTTTTATGTCTGGGATGATTTGCTATGGATGATATGTTGTTCCTTATTCTGGATTGTCATTATATTCTTGCTATTGTGATCGGGGACCTGTGATTGAGATTTACGTATTTGACGCTTAGCGTATTAGGTTGAGAAGAAAAGAAAAGGAGAAAAGAAAAATAATAGTGTATATTTCTTCTCAATCTAATACGTCGCGGGCTTGTTCACGTTCTGATTCCCTGGTATTTTGGGAAGCGGGGCGTGACACTGCTGACCCTGGCCTTTACCCTGCTGACCTCCTGCTGGAGCACTAGGACACTCTGCTGCTCTATGACCAAACTTATGGCAATAAAAACATGAGCCCTAAAATCTACGCTGCTGCGGCCTCCTCTGATCTGGCTGTGTTCTCTTCTTGTAAGGGCCTTGTTGCTGATTCTGTGAACCCTTGCCCTGCTACTGGGGTCCTCCGGGTCCTCAAAAAGGTCTCTTTCCCTTACCTCCATGCTGTCCTGCTTTAGGGTTACCTTCCTTGTTCTTTTGAAAGATCACAGTCTCTGTCTTCTGTGATATAGTATCATCGACTATCTCTCGTACTGAGCAGAATCGTCTAGAAACAAGATAGTGGCGACGGCTTGGATGAAGTCCTATTAAAAACATCTGAGCCTGATGCTCTCCTGACTACCACATGCTCGTAAATCGAAGTAAGCTCATGAATCTACCTTCATACTCAGCTACGGACATCTCTCCCTGCTCCAGTCTGGATAACTCTAACTCTTTCCCAGCCTTTATCGTGTAAGAGACGTACTGCTCGTCAAAAAGTTAAATGAAGTACTCTTAAGTAAGTGTCATTTGCTGCTCTGGGGTAAACTAAAGCCTGTACCATCCCCCGACATCACACTTGAGGCTAAAAGCTGCTAAGCTCTGTTTCTGGATGGAGTCGACATCAAGTAAATGAAGAATGTTTCCCACAACTTCTTTCCACTTGTAGACTGCAAGAGAATCTGATGTACCCTAAAATTTTGGTTCCCTTAGCTTCTGATATCTCTCCACTAATCGAAGCCAAGCCTCCTGATTTACGGCCCTATCAACGGCTGGTAGTGGATCTACTGTAAGCGATTCCTCTAGTGGTGGAACCTCCGGCGTCTGATTTGGAGTCGCTACGTGCTCCTCAAGTGCAGCAAGTCTGCAGACAATCGGCACTATAAGGTTGATCAAGTACTATGGACCTTGCTGCGGCTCAGGCTCAGGCTCAGCTTGCCTAGCTCCTTGAGCACGAGTTCCTCTTCGACCACGTCCTCTCCTTGACATCTATAAGTTCAGGAATAGAGCTTATTAGACACAATAAATCAGACCTCAAGCATAGATAACAAAACATATAATAAGAAAATTGTATAACATATCATTCACAACATGTATTATATTTAAAGCAAGATAGCCATAAAAAAAAATCATAATTTTTTTGCGTTATATATATAACGTCCTCACTCACTCTAGGAGTTTCTAGCGGACTCTATACATGAATCCAGGAAACTCTATCCTAGCTCTATGACTTGACACATGAATGATCATAAGGATGCTAGAAGTAGAGCTGTGATACTAACTGTGATATCTCTGGGTTCACACAATGCTACAGTCCAAGGTGACTCTAAGAATGTCAAACCCACTATGCACCCAACACTGTGCAACTACATGTTTTACCATCATAGTAATATCTTTCTAGTGGAATCAATAAAAGTCTGTCTATGTATAAGCAGATATAAAAAAGATGAAAACAAGAAATAGAGCATAGAGAAAAATGATCAACCTTAGAGATAATAAAGTCTCAACAGATATAGAAGAAAATACGTCTAACAATCTGATGCAAATGGTCAATAATCTCAACTACAAGAATTAACTAAAAAATACATAGGTTCTCAGCTTTCAGAATAAAATACAAGTCTAATAATCAACTAAAATAAAGAATAGTCAATTGTGGAGCAGAAACTATTATAAAAAAAATAACGACGACTATGCTGAAAGTACGTCAACCTGCAGCTTTCCGAAACTCTGATATGCTACCTAAAAAGAATGGAAATCAATAGTGTCAGAGCGCTAGCAAGATCATCTCCATCCGCCCTTAGGTGAAGAGCTACTAAGTATGATGGAGGCTATACCTATAAGTACATAGCTTACCTAAATCATTTTACCCCGTACTACATGGGATTTTTATTTAGAAATCCATAACACAGGACTGGTACGTCGAGTAAAATAATCCAAACAAGGAAACCCTCATGTATATACCATGTGTCTCAAGTTGTGAGTTTCTAAATATAAATTCCAACCAAGAATAAAAATAATAATAAAAGAAAATAATACAGGAAAATATCACATCAACCCTCTCCGAAAATATCATTCAACTCCTTATACTACCCTTAATGAACAAAGTGGATACAAATACACTATCTCGTGTACCAACGATGTGCACAATAAATCATATCAAAGGAAATACAATCATCACCTGCGACTCAGGTTATTATCAAGTCAAATCAATAGAAATAAAAGAATGAACCTTACACGTGTAAAACTTTTCTTTACAATAAAAACAAAATCGTGTTGTTCCCTAGAAATACATACAGAAACTCCTACGTAGTAGCTTCTACTTGTGTGAGATCTTTGCCTATGCTAAGGATGTGCAATCCGTGGACCACCGAATCAACGTTCCAAGCCGGAAGCAAAGAAGGTTGAAAGTTAATGTTTCGACGTGAAAACAAGAACTGAAGTAAATATTTTAGCAAGGTAAGATAGATACTCTTTTCGAGATCAAATCAAAGTTTGAATTCGAGGAAACACCAAAGGGCTCTTGAGATTACTTGAAAGTGGTGAATTACTCTCTCTCTTATGCTCAAAGTTCACCAAACACAAGTGTCTCTCTGCCTTGATAATTCTCCCTCTTGTCAGTACCTTACCCCCCATGCACAAGTGTGCCAAGAGGTATTTATAGCCATTGGAAGCCATAACTGTCGAAAAGAATTTGAAATAACTAACAATCACTACCTCTTTTGGGTGAGATAGTGTCTACTGTCTCGGCTAAAGGAGGCAGTTCTAGCCAGTTTGTAACCATCGTCCACTACCTTAAATGCTGCCATTTTCATGGGTAGTGGGTGTATTTCCTGACTATAACTATCCATCAATGTTAATGAATATTTCCCATCGGTTATGGAGACACATGATCCCTACAAAACTCAACAAAACCGTCAGAAAACAGGAGAAGCTGTCTCGCAGTTGGCAAGGCAGTGGAGACTATCTCACCAACCGTAAGATAGCCTCGAGTCATTTTCTGCATTATTTTGCGTTCTTCATTGTCTCCTTTTACTTTGGCTAGTCCTCTCTGACTTAGATGATGACGTTCTTCGTCTTCTCTTAGTCTTGAGCTAAGTTTGGGACCTATATGCAATTTTTGACGCCTATAATAGTACGTTGGGTTTTGAATACCCTCCTCTCCTTGAACCAAGACAGAGTTCACGACTTCGAGGATATGGCTATATGGAGATACATGATTTCCCCTTCTCTAGATTAGCTTAATAAAGACTTAATGCTGAGATACCTCTTGAGGTCATTAAAGGCCTCGTGGCATTCATGGGTCCAGCTCTTGCTTTCCTTCAACTTCTTGCTTCCTATAAATGTTTTGAAGAAGGGGAGGCTCCTTCGACAGATTTTGAGAGAAAGAGAACAAACGTCGCTATCTTCCCATTCAGCCTCTGGACATCCTTTAGTGTGCGGGGTTCGGTTAGCTGCTCTATGGTGGCTATCTTCTCAGGATTGATCTTAATGCCTCTCTGCATGATCATGAACCTAAGGAATTTGCCCGGATGTACTCCAAAAGTGTATTTGGATGGATTAAGCTTCATGCAATAATGTCAGAGAACAGAGAAGATCTCTTCAAGATCTGATATGTAGGATGACGCCTGCCTCAACTTCACTAGGATGTCTTCCACATAGGCTTCAATGTTATGGCTGATCTGAGGCTTAATTTTTTTGACCAACCTCTGGTAGGTGGCACACACATTTTTTAGACCGGAAAGCATCACCTTGTAGTAATAGGTCCCTTGGTCCATAATGAATGAGGTCTTCTCTTGATCATGATCCACAATAAGGATCTGGTTGTAGCCTAAGAAAGCATCCATGAAGCTTAATAGTTCATGACCCACACTTTCATCGACTAGTTGATCAATCATAGGGAGGGGGTAGCTACCCTTCGGGTAGGCATTGTTTAGATCAGTAAAGTCCACACACATCCTCCACTTATTAAGGGCTTTCTTTACCAGCACCACGTTGGATAGCCACTCCGAATATTAGACTTCTCAGATAAAACCAGCTCTAAGGAGCCAGTCTAGCTCATCTGCAGCCACCTTTTGTCTCTCCGGACGACATGTCTCTTCTTTTGTCAAACCAACTTAGTGTGTTAGTCGACTGAGAGCTCATGGCTCATCACTTAGGGGGAATTCCTGGTATGTCTTCAAGACCCTAGGTGAATACATCGGTATTCGCTAATAGGAACACAATCACAGCTCCTCGCTGAGGTTTGATGGGGCAGGATCTAATCTTGACTTTCTTCACTCCTTCCTGGTTAATCGGTATTGCATGGGGCTCCTCGATGGGAGTCGTCCTCTCTCGCTCCAATACTTTCTCCATCTGGAGGCATGTCTTCCCAATAGGCAGGGCCTCGAGCACTCCATTTCTTTTTATTAAGAGCAGATGGTAGGATCTGGCCTCCTTCTGGTTACTTTTGACAATTCCAACACCTTCAGGAGTCAAAAACTTCACCATCTGCTGGTAGGTGGATGAGATTTCCTGCAAGTTACTGTGAGCAGTTCTTCCCAAAATAACATTGTATGTTGACTTGAGATTCATCACTAAAAACTTAGTCTAAACAATGGACTGGGGAGGGTACTCGCCAACTGTTAGGGAGAGAGTGATCATCCCTTATGGTTAAAGCGAATGGCCTGTGAATCTAATAGGTGGACCCCACTAAGGTTGTAGCTCGAATTTATTGATGCCCATCTGGTTGAAGATATCAATGAACAAGATGTCCATAGAACTTCCCGTGTCAACCAAAATCCTCTTGGCTTGAAAGCTATTTATTGTAGCCGAGATGATGATGGGGTCATCGTAAGGTGTCTCAACACACTGCAAATCTGAGTCACTGAAGGAAATGGGCTGATCGGTCCTAGGTTTCTTGTCACACAAATTAACTTGCAACGCTCGCCTAGCATACTTCTTACGAGCATTGTTAGACTCTCCTCCAGCTGTGGGTCTGCCACTGATAGTATTGATGATCCCCTATTGCTTGGGTCAGCTGGTCGGACATCTGGCGATGGCTGGGGGCGAGGCCAACTAGAACAAGACCTCCTGTCGGCTCCCCCCGAAACAAGCCCTTCCTACCCCTCTAAGAGACTATCCTCTTCAAGTATCCTCTTTGTATCAAGTCCTCAATGTCTCTCTGAAGGACCCGACAATCATTGGTAAGATGGTGTCCATGTATCCATGTGACTTAACTATTAATTGCTCGTAGCTGGTGACTTATTTTTTGGCAAGCGAGCCAGCCAGTTCGTTGTCCTGTAGGCCACGGACATGGCGACCACACTCCCAGGATCGTCAACTTCCAATCTTTTGGCCTGGAACCTCTTGATGTAGTCATTTAGACTCTCTCCGAGATCGTACCTCATTTATATTAATACATGGGGAGGCAATTTTGTATCGGCCAAGAAGTGATGCACGACCTTCTGCCTAAGCTGTTCAAAGTTATTGATGGACTTCTTTGCCAGGAAATTCCACCATAGTTAGGCACTTTCTGTCAAAGTGATGGAAAAGCACATGCAAATGATAGCCTCCGACACTTGTAACATGGTCATCATGTCATAGTAGTTCTGGACATGCTCAACTAGATCTTCTTCACTCTTATATTCCTCTACCTGGGGCATCTTAAATTTATCACAAGAGGCATTCATGATATCATCGGTGATGGGGGTGTTCCCCCAATGGCCTCAACGATTGACCAAAAAGATTGATCATAACTAGATGCCACATTTGTAGTTAATAGACCTAGAGCAGCATGATGATACTAGGCCTCGCGATGCTCCTCTAGCGGTGTGTTCTCAGTCATCATGACCAGGACTCAGGCTCTCTCCTGTAGCTTCCACAAACTATAGATAATATTGGTGAGGATCCTCAAAGTGAGTTTGCTAGCATGGCTAAGGAGACACATACTCAACATAATCTCTATGATGACCAGCTGGTGTGGCGTGCATGGGTGTTAGGGAGACCAACGGTTGCCTCGCTGGTGGTGGAGGAGTGGCCGAGGGTTAGCCTACTAAATATGGTGGAGCGAATGATGAGGAAGGTTGTTAGGGATGAATTTGATTGAGAAGTTCATGGTTCTTTAGGGACTGGGTGGACATGCCTACTAGGGCACTCATAACTAGACATCATCCTTGAAGAAAAAAGAAGGCCCCACAGTGGGTGCCAAACTGTTGATGTCTGTTATCAAATGGGGGTTTGTGTGAGGATTATGTGATTGTTAGGCCCTCAAACTCCTTCAGATGGTAGGTTTTAGGGTTTACTGTTCTTCCTGCACATAAACAACTCATAAGAGGATGAAATTGGGATCTCTGGTTGTTCCTTCGATGATCAAGTCAGTAATTGATCTTGAGTGGAAATATAGAGATAGGGTAATCAATAGTTGCATAAAAAAAACTAGTGAGCTTTTACCCCATGTAATGCCGCTCCCTTTTATAGTGGATTGGAAAGGCAAATAGATAACTTAGGCTGAGTCCAGCTAGGCAGCTAAGTCGACAGTCATCTTTTAGGTGTCGGCCACGGAAGAGGGTGATTCATCTGGTCATTTAATGAGGGAATGATAGTAGGTGCTTGGTGCTGACTAGGTCCGATATGTCATAAAGACTATGAGAGCTAGAGTAATAATGATTTGTCAGAGCAATTAATGCAATGGTAGTGGGCTAACGAGGGTTTTAAGATAACTGTCGTTTCGCTATTTGTTTGGTCAAGGGCCAACTAGCACTATCTTTTGACTCAGTCGTGCGAGTTGTCGGCTAAACAGTAGGCCCAGTACAAGTCGATTTGGTATGTTAGCCAACAAGTAATGCCTCTTGACTCAGCTACGCAAGCTGTCGGCTGATCGAGTTGTCTACGGAAATAGGTTAGGTTGTCTTGGTTAGGGATTTCTTTGATTACATGCAGAGACACTTGTCAGTGTCTCAATGGAGATTAATACTTAGTGATTTTTGGGTTGTAACAATCCTTATATATTTAATTTAGACTACACTTTATATGCTTTGCTACAACAGCGTGGACCTCCACCCATAGAGATATTCAAATATTAAATAGGCTGAATCTTGAGGGGGTGAGTGTTAATGTTTAGTTATGCTCTCTTATTGAATGATGGGGGTCATTTCTTACAGTACTAAGAAGCAGTAATATAGCCTTTGTCCATTTGAAATGGAATATGTGGCAATATCTACAATAGCACTAGAGGGAGTAGAGTAGTGTAAATTCTTAAAGAATTTGACTCTAGCACGACATATAGAGGATGATGTGATTCTCTATCCAAATGACATGTTGATTGATGGTTATATGATAGGCCCAATTTAGTTTGAGAAATTGAATAAAATCCAGATTTGGTACCACTTCACTAAGAACTAAGAGAAGAAGGAGGTTGCGCTAAGTGTGTCCTAATGAGCCAATTGATCGGGGATCAATTGATATAGAACATAGCTGAGGAGTGGCTAATGCAAAACACTTAAGCTTTATAGGCAACATCTTTAGTGATGCAGTTTTATGTTATTTTAGACCTTTGACGCGTGGGTTATAACGAATGCCAACTTCATAAGATATTATTTTTTATATATGCATATCTAGGATTGCTAATGTCTTTTTATTGCTTGATTATTTTAGCATGGAGTATATAAGTAAATGATGTGTACAAGGTACACAAAGGGCACTTAGGCACACCGTTATAAATTTACATCAGCAGATAATAGCTCTTATCACACAAGAGATCCCCTTCAGATCTATGACAATTGCTAAAGCTGAGATCAAGTGTCGGCTATCATTTTGCTTAGAGCAATGACTACACAATTATATTACTGGGTGTGGTCATAGCAGGAGGAATCGATTGGTCACCTTAATTGGGTCAGGATGAGCTTGCAATATACTTATTGTGGGCGTTAAAAATTTCCTATAGGTCCCAAACATAGCTCAAGACAAAGAGAAGATGAAGAATGCCATCATCAAAGTCAGAGAAGACTAGCCAAAGCAAAAGGAAGCAATGAAGAGCGCAAAACAATTTCATAAAGGACTCGGATCTATCTCATAGTTAGTGAGACAATCTCCACTATCTCGGGATTCGAGACAATGTAGACTATCTCGGATACTTGAAGAGAGAGCTGTCTCACCAACTGCGAGACAACTTCTCCTGTTTTCTGACGATTTTGTTAAGTTTTGCAGGGGCCACATGGCTCTATAACTATTAGGAAATGTTCATTAATGTTAATGGATGGTTATAGTCGTGTAATATGCCCATTACCCTCGAGAAACACGACATTTAACATAATTAAAGTGGTGGGATAGGGTTACATGATGTCTAAAACTGACTCCTTTACCGGAGACAATAAACACTATCTCGCCCAAAGGAGGTAATGATCACCGGTTATTTTAACTTCTATTTGACGGTTACAGATCCCAAAGGCTATAAATACCTCCCTTACGCACTACTAAAAAAGGGAATGTAATCTGGAAGCAAAGACGAGCATTTGGTGATCTTTGAGAGCAAGAGAGAGTTATTCATCCACATTCAAGCATCCTCAAAGCCTTCTAGTGTTTTCTTGAGTTCAAACTTAGATTTGATCTTGAGAAGAGTATTCATCTTACTTTGCTAAGATATTCACTTTAGTTCTTGTTTTCACGACGAAACATCAACTTTTAACCTTCTTCGTTTCTGGCTTGGAATGTTGATTCGGTGTTCTATGAATTACACATCTCCGGCTCAGACAAAGATCTCACGCAAGCAGAGGTTACTATGTAGGACTTTCTGCATGTGTTTCTAGGGAGCATGAATTTTGTTTCTTTGTAAAGAGAGGAAATTTACACGTGTAAACCTCATTCAATTGTTTTTGTTAAAATGTTTTAATAAAAGTTACAAAGAAATTTATTCCCTATGCAAACACATTGACGACCACAGTGGGAGGAAATAGTCTCGGTGTTGAGACTGGAGTGTCACAACCAATCAAGATCCCGGTTGACTCAACGGTGGAATATGAATTTGACTATGCTAAGTTCGAGGAGTATCTCTCCTCATCTTCATAAAGGTCTTCCTCTCCCTTATAAGTGCAGGAAGATTTAATCTTCAAAGAAAGTTTTTTCATATTCAACTCCAATGAAGGCTCAGGGAGGCACTCGTCCAATAGTTGTTGAGGCTTCCCCTCGCAACACTATTCCGACAAACAACAAAGCTAGAAGCTCTGCTCACAATGACTTCTCCACAGCTAAGGAGTCGTTCAACCAAAGTTTGCTACCTCTGATGAAGAGGGCTCGTCAGAGGTAGCGTCAACGCTAGGCACGTCAACTTGCCAAGGCTTTGGAATAGGTGGATGGAGTTCGCTACTACATAGACTTAGAGTCAAGGAAGCGTCGAGTAATCCAGCGGTCTTAATGGAAAGTTACTGCCACTTCCTCCAAGCCATCAACCGTGAAATAGGTTCTCGTCAAGAGGACTCGTTCGACAAAGAAGGAGCTCATTTATAAGCACCACACACATGTTGCACATGCCCGTGCCCTTGTCCGAAGGCACAAGAAATGAATAAGAAAGAGGTGGCTAAAGAACCACCAAAGTCCCATAAAGTTTGGATTCCAAAGTCCTAACTTACACGGAAACAAAGTCCGGAGATAGCAGAATCTGTCCTCTTTGGCTGAGACAGTTGCCGCTGTCTTGCCCAAAGGGTCTTTGGCTAAGACAACTCCCACTATCTCACCCAAAAGTAGACCTTCGCTGTTGCTTCTTCGCCTCCTTTGGCATCCGTTCTAGGTTCATCCTCCATGGTTGCTTCCACTATGCCACTAGTGAAGCCTTGGGTCAGTCCTAACCTGTCGAAGTTCAAAATTACTATAGCCGATCACCTTGGTCCTCTATATGAAGATCGAGGAAAGGCACCGAAGAAGGAGCGTTATGGTCCTATGTTCAAAACCTAAGAAGCTCTACATAGTGGGGGTCGTACATGCACTCACATCAAGCAAACTACTGCTCAAAGGGGTTCCGCCACCTCCAAACAAACCAAGACACCTTAATGTACCTGTTCGAGCACCATGTATAGGAGGGAGGCATCCCTTTTTGGGAGAATTCCTATCACCGCTCACCTGGGGGTCCGTGTTGGATCCCAGGAGCCCATTAAGACTCTACACTCGCAAGGGGGTGGTTCTAAACGTGTAACTCCTGACGTGACCTTGTATCATTCAAAGGCAATAATAAGTCATCCTGAGAATGTTAACAAGGTTCTACATCCCCAAAAGAAGACGTGTCCATCAAAAGATAATATTATACTTAGGAAATCACGCCAACAAATGATGGGGGTGCTCCAGTCACCATACCAATGAGTTGTACAATCAGACTGGAGGTGTGAGCAAGAGTCGAAAGAGGACTATTCAAGAAACAAGCTCTCAGTGTTCATGTGAGAGGCTTATCAAAGCAGTATTGTCGGAATGTAGCTGCTCTAAAGCTATCCCACAAAGAGTCTTGGTGTTCTAGAGACTATCCACAATGTAACTAAAGAGCCAAAACTAAACAAAGACGCTTCTGAAGGAGAAAACCCGCTATCCAAGATGATGAATTCCCAGAGGTCACCATCAATATAGCCGACAAAGGAAAAGAAAAGTCTAAGCGACATTCGATCGACTCCGATCCTGATTTTACCCCAGGAGGAAGAGTCAATCCGAGAATATCCCAACGGATGTCTCGGCTCCAACTAAGAGCCACCAGACATAGGGACTACAGGAGAATGCATGAAGGAATATCTTCAGAGGATGAACTTTTGGACACTTGCTCTACAATTGCCTATGATCACACAATGTGCAGCATGAGGCAAGCTAGAGAAGTGTTCACAATCACTCCTAACCAAATGGCTCAAATGCATCAAGATGCTTTAGCTAGACAATAAGAAGCGATTAGAGCCGAAATGAAGACGGTGATGGAGTTGGTCATGCAACAAATGAAGGAGTTGTAGACTCAACCACATTGACCACCTGAGTCTAGTTAGAGGGTTGAATCAAGTTGTCGTACTCAGAACGTTACAGTTGATAGCGATCCAGAAGTGGACAAAGTTATTATGGCTGATGCACCTCTCAATAACACATAGGGTGGTTCAATTGATCCTTCTCAATGTCCCCTAAAGAAAGATGAGGGTGAGGACAAGAAGATGATGAAAGAGTTCGAGAGCAAAGTCAACGCCTTGATGTCTGCTCAAGAGGTAAAGAAGATCGACATTCTATGTCTATATCCAAAGGAATGGGTGTCTATTTCATACTTAGCGAAGTTCAATCTAATTAACTTCACCCCACTTGATGGGAGAGGCTCGCCAACCCAGCACCTGATCTACTTCAAATCCCATTTGGGTATGATCTCTGAGAATGAACCCTTGATGACTCAATCATTTGTGGGCACCCTTCGTGGGACCGCCTTCGATTGGTATCAATATCTCAAGCTAGGGAGCATCAACAGCTAGGACGACGTGGAAAATTTATTCCTCAGCATCTTCTTCGATGATGACACCAAGGCGTCGATCGGAACCCTTTTGGATGAGAAGCAAAAACATGGAGAATCAGTTGATAACTTCGTCAAACGCTTCCAAAATAAGGCCATGAATTATAGGGATCCGATTACGGAGGAGTTCATCCTACAGACATGCCACAACAATCTCTCCCTCAATGTCCTAGAAGCCATGAGGTTGTGCCATCCAAAACCTGGAAGGAGTTTAAGATGCATGGAGAAAAGGCCGAATGTTTTCTTAAAAGAAAGAAGCTTGAGAGAGGCCAACCAACAGCGAATTCTTTGAAGCCTAATTTCACTCCTCGTGGTAGGAGAAAGGCACCGATGACTATTGTTGATGCAAATCAAACATCACAACGATAACTGTAGCAGCCATTGCCACAACAGTCGTCATTTCGACTGCAGCCTCAAAAATAGCAACAACCTCGGAGGTGACAAAGCACTCTTGATATGAGATTCCAAAGGGAGTACTCTTTCAAGGACGATGAAGTTCAAGCCATCTTCAAATACCTCTTGGACAATAATAAAATCAAGCTACCGCCAATCACAGACCAGGAGGAAGCTAAAATGACTTCGGATGTGGAATACTGTGCATATCACAGAAGGGTCCATCACCCAACCAAGGCTTATTTTGTCTTTAAAGACAGAATCCAAGCCTTGGTAGATGCTGGCATCATAATAACAAAACCACCAAAAGAAAAGAAGGTAGGAGCAAACATGGTGTTTATCAGCTTTGGATTTGTACTTTTATCGTGGTTCCTACAAGAACTCGTCTCAAAGGTGGAGATGAAAACTATCAACGACGACCCACATGGGCAACGTCAGAAGGGGCATATGCCACATATAGCCTCTAATGGTGAAGTTCTTTGGGTCCATCCCGATCTGCTCGAGGATGAACAATGGACATGATCCTCCTCCAAGAAAAAGTCCAAGAGCAAGGGTAGGTCTTGTTGTTCTGCCTCAGCAGTGCCAGAGAAAGATGATAAGGGTATCCCTACCCTTTCACTCTCCAAAGATATGCATGAAGTTTTGGTAGCGGATGGAGAACTTGCTATTGCTACCAAGAATGGGAATGAATATCGATACAAGTATCTGGAGGTTTCCGACCAGAATGCTAAGACATTAGCAAAACTAGGGGTGGTTTCAGCGCCTCCTAAGCCTTCTAAGAAACCCCAGCAATAGCCAATTACTAAGAAAAAGGAATCTAAGGCAAAGAGAAAGGAGAAGGAACCCAAGAACAAAGAGGTGCAGAATCTGAAGCAGTCTTGATACAATAGACAGATCGGGAGAGACAGATCGAAAACTTTGAACACTCTATACAGTTTGATGTAATGGTCCATTGTCTAACATGCCCACGAGGATCATTCTATATGAGTTGCTGCGTCTTTCTAAAGACACAAGGGAGGCTTTATAAGAAGACTTGGTGGACTCCAAGGACTTCCTCACTCAAGTCGAACAAGCCCCTGAAGAGTCGGAACCATTAGTTCAACACAACAATCTGGCAGTCAAACAGTTTCCTTGCATCACCTTCATGCGGGATGACATGCAAGTGAGAAATTCAAAGCATGAAAGGCCTTTGTACTTCACCGGGTATATTGGCTCGACTGTTTTCAACCGAATCCAAGTTGATCCGAGCTCTGCGGTTAGTGTCATGCTACTTTGATTGATATATCATCTCGGAATTCCTGCTAGCAGGTTAGCTTCCATAGGCACTGCTATTTACGGGTTTAACACCAGTGAGTCTAGACCATTGGGTAAAATCCGAGTAAAGTGTTAGCTTGGAGAGTTTAAATCTAAGGTCACGTGCTACGTTATTGATGTGGAGACCTCCTATAACTTACTATTGGGACGACCTTGGATCCATAGTAATGTTATGGTTCCTTGCACACTTCATCAGTGTCTGAAGTACATGGACACTAATAATGAAGTTAAGATGGTGGTCGCGAACAAGTAACCATTTATGGGGTTGGAGAATTATTTCACCAATTCCCTCTTATATGATGCTGAATCCGATCCCGAACCATCAGCCTAGGGCACGAACAACGGAGAAGAAGCTGATACCAAAGCCGGGCTCGATTACGACAAATTTCTTGTATTTAATGATATAGAACCCTTTTTAATCGATCTTGACGGTGGTGAATCGTCAGATAGAGTTATAACCGGTAACTTTTCGAGTGTAATTATGTAATAAATGATGATTTAGAGTACGTGCCTTGTATTGATGATGTATTGTAGGGACTGTACAAAAATACAGACATACACATGCCGCTTTGATCGTCTTGCATGATAAAGAAGCGTGTCCAAGACTCATCTGGGACAACTTTTATCCTACCTGCAAAGGTAGGGGGTAGGAAGGAAATAGTCTTCGAAAAAGGATAATCATTTCCACCACTAAATCCCTTTTTGGAGAACAGCAGTGATGATGAAGGACCTAGCCGACACTTCCTCTGATATAGCCTGCAAGCACATGACTATATAAAGAAGTGGGGATACAATCTCACGCTCAGAGAAGGTCTTTGTTTTGGTCGAGGTACTCGGGTTTCACCCCACCCTTCCCATGTACCAAACGGAAAGCTCGACAACTACTATGAGCAGAAGAGGGGTCTAGGCTATATTTATTCGTCCTTAGATGAATGTTGTTGGCAGGTTAATAATCAGCTATCTAATCCAAATAAAGACGGACATTTGTCAGATTCTTAGACATGGGACTTTGATGTCAGCATTGGAGAAATGTTCAAAGGCCTGATGTCAAACATGGTCACTATTGATCCTACAACAGCAGAGGAAGATGACCAGTTGCCAACCTGGGAAGATCCTTGGATCCATCACTTGAACATCCAGTATAACAATAGATTTGAGCAAAGGAAACCTCCTACCAAGGATAAGGTGGCTCAAGTAAATATGGGCGATGAAGCAAACCCAAAGCTTATATTCATTAGCAATAGTCTTTCACCAGAAGAGAAAGAAGAGTTGATTGCCCTCATCAGAGAATATATCAATGTCTTTGCATGTAACTATGAAGACATGCCAGGACTCAACCCAAATGTGGCTATGCACCATCTCAATATCAAGTCGGATGCTAAACCTGTTAAGCAAAAATAAATACGGTTTCATCTGTGGAGGCAATTAAGGCGAAAGTCAAAAAATTAATTTACTAAGGCATCATCAGCGAAGAGCAACATCCGGATTAGGTGGCGAATATTATCCAAGTTCCTAAAAAGAATGGGAAAATCAGAATCTGCATCAATTTTAGAGATCTGAATACCTCCTGCTCAAAAGATGACTTCTCTCTTCCTATCACGAATGTCATCATCGACAACACATCTAGATTTGAGAGGATGTCCTTCATGGATGGATTCTCAGGATACAACCAAATAAAAATATATCCTGGTGGCAAAAAGCACATCTCGTTCAGGACAACGCTTGGTATCTTTTGGTACACGGTCATGCCCTTTGGTTTAAAGAATGCAGGTGCTACTTATCAACATGCCATGATGAAGATTCTCCAAGAACATCTCTGGAAAACTGTCAATTGCTATGTGGATGATTTAGTTGTTAAAAGCTATAACAAGAATGTCCATATTAAAGACTTGAAGACAATGTTCGATCTCATTCGAAGTCACCAATTAAAGATGAACCTTAATAAGTCTTTTCTGGGAATGTCCAATGGCAAATTTCTTAGATTCATCGTCACCATGAAAGGTATCCATATTGATCCCAATAAGGCAAAAGTGATCCATGAATTACAGCCTCCAAGAAATCTCAAAGAACTCAGAGGGTTACAAGGGTGGCTAGCCGACATGCATCGGTTCATCTAGAACCTTGCAGGAAAGTGTCAACCATTTTCCAAGCTCACTAAGAAAGGTGTGTTATTTGTTTAGGATGATGCTTGTCAAAAAGCATTTGAAGATATCAAGGCATACATGTCAAATCCCCCTGTTCTCGTTGCATCGAAGACAGGGAAACCGTTCCTGATTTATGTCAAGGCAACAAACCGCTCATTAAGTGCTTTACTAGCATAAAACAATGACAATGGTCATGAGCAAGCTGTTTATTATTTCAGCTGAACTTTGGTAGGTGCTGAATCTCAATATCCAATGATCGAGAAGGAGTGCCTTGTCCTAGTGTTTGCAATTCAATAGATGCAACACTTGTTAGACAGACGATCTATGTCATTTCCAACGTTAACCCAATCCTGGTCTTCATGACGCAACCTTACTCCATGAATTAGGGTTAGCGAGATGGGCCTTGCTTCTGTCGTAGTACGATATTCATTTTAAACAACAGAAGTCGATCAAAGGGCATGCAATCTGTGATCTTCTAATGGTACAACTTATGAAAGATAGAGCTAAGCTATATGAAGATTTGCCAGACGAAACCCATGAAGTCAACACTACCTCTCATCAACATGTATGGCGGTTGTACTTCGGTAGTGCCTCACGAGCAAATCATGTGGCAAGCACTCCTAGAAGTTCCAGGATTTCTTCAGGAGTCAGAGTTGTCCTAGTTTTCTCAGAGAAACATGTGATACCTTGAGCCTATTCATTAGTTGGGCTATGTTCCAATAATGTGTCTGAATATAATGCACTTCTTATTGGTGATTCTCAGTTGATAATCAACCAAATTCGAGAAGAGTATGAAGTCAGGATTCAAGACTTGATCCCATATCATAAAACGGCTATTGAGATGGTGCAATCATTTCAAGACTTCTTCATTGAGTATATCTCGTGCCTTCAAAATGCTTACGAGGATGCATTGGCGGTATTGGCAGTCTCTTTGGCACAATCCCCTTAGACTGAACAGTTGGTTACTGTGAAGACTCATCATCTTTTCATACCAGAATTTGCCCTATACATCAAAGAGGTGTACGCCATCAGAATCAAACTTGAACCTCGAGATTGGCGTTTTCCTATTATTGATTATGTCTTACACGGTATCTTTCCAAATGACATAAAGGAAAGGGACTCTGTTCAATGAAGAGCGCCAAGGTTTTACTACAATGCAGCAACTCAGACGCTCTATCGCCGTATATATGACGGCTTATTTCTTTGATGCCTTTCTACCAAAGAGGCAAAAGAGGCTCTCGAGGAAGTGCATGATAAAACTTGTGGTGCACACCAACCCGGTCCCAAATTATGTGATCGCCTTAGAAGAATGAGCTATTATTAGCCAACTATGGTCAATAATGCAGTCACATACACCCAACGGTGCCATGCATGTCAAATACATGCCAATTACATGTATCAACCATCAGAGTGTTTACACCCTTCGACCACATCATGGCTATTCAAGACCTGGGGAATAGACGTTGTTGGTCATATTTTCCTTCCGTCAGCCAAAGGTGACCTCTTTATCTTAACGATAACCGACTACTTCTCTAAGTTAGCTGAAGTAATTCTACTTAGAGAAGTAAAGACGAGCAACATCATTAAATTCATCAAACACTATATTATCTACCGATATGGTGTTCCAAGATGAATTATCCATGACAACGGCCCTCAGTTTGTCAGCAACGCCTTCATCAAATTCAGTGGAAAGTTTAGAATTCAAGACGTCTCGTCGATAGCTTACAATCCCACTTCAAATAGTTTGACTGAAGTCTTCAACAAGACCATCATCAAGATATTGATGAAGCTTGTAAGAACTAACAAGCGAGATTTGCATGACAAACTTGGTGAGGCTCTCTGGGCTTATCACACCACGGTCCGCACACCTACTGGAGCAACCCTATATTCTCTAGTGTATGGATGAGATGTTGTCCTTCCCTTAGAGATCCAAATTCTATTCCTTCATATTGCTCTCGCAATAGAGATGACGACGAAAGAACAACATTAAAAGCGTCTCAAAGAACTTGAGATATTAGATGAGAAACGCTTGGAATCTCAAAAACAAATTAAGCTATACCAAGCTAGAATCTCTAGAGCTTTTGACAAAAAGGTCTGACAGCGGGTCTTTAAAGAGGGAGACTTGGTACTTACCATTTGGAGACCAATGATACTCAAATTTAAAAAGAATGGCAAGTTCTAACCCAAATGGGAAGGATGGTTTGTAGTAGAGACAATCTACTCAAAAGGAGCATACCGCTTGATCACCCAAGATGGTGATAAGATCATGATACCAATTAATGGAAAGTTCTTAAATTATTGTACACGTTGTACATATTCATGCACATAATGGTAGTGTTGCCCACCAACGGGAAGTTCCTGGAGAATACTACGCATAGTATTCTTAAGGATAACCCAACATCAATTGACTATTTAAGATAGAGTTCAACCATCTGAATAGTTTTTCTCAATTATTATTGAGATGATTAAAACTCTCCCACTATGGCTCTAAGTTCCTTTAGAGATGAAGCACATTCCATTGACTTCAATCCAATTAGAACAAATCCTCTGAATCCTTTCATCTCGAAACAAATTTTTGGTCATCAGTATTTTCTTGATAACCAAAATCCTCTCGTGAAGCGAAAGTTAACAAAATATATTTTTTCCTTCATTCATGATCCTCGGTTATTTTTAAAGACCAGGATTAACTTCATCAACCCTCCCACTGTGATTCTTTGATCACTCTTTCATGTTAGGTCTCATATTTATGAGCCTACTATCTAATTTAGTTTTGATGATTAACAAATAATTCCTAACAACGTTTATCGAGTGTTTGTAGTTGCTTGTTAGGCATTTTACACAAGGAACCTCCGTTTGAAGGTTGGTTGGATTGTGCCTACATGATCATATTAATTGGAGGATGGAAGGAATTTGGAATGGAGCACGATGCATTCAAGTCTAAGACACACTATTACTTCATCTATACTATAAAGAGGAGGATTATCCAAGATCAAGTGTCATTAGATCATTTAGCTTGGGTATATCAATTAGTTTAGTATGTTTATACTTTGTGTGTTTATACTTAGAGCTCAAATTATACACACACAAAGTTTATGTTTTATTGCTTTCTAGTTTAGCGACATAAATATAAAACAAATGGGTATAGCTATATACACACATATTTGTTTCATCTTTATACGTGCTTGAAATGATTTCATTAAAATCAAACATTAACAATTTCAAATCAATGAAATCATGTTTACCATTTTTATATTTTTGAAAGTTTGCACAATATATGTTTGCGGATTAAAAGACTCGATTATATTTTTTATACAGTCTATTAATCTATTCAAAAGAAGTTTCAAACTTGTTTGAAAACATTTTGTCAAAATCGTGTGTTTTTGAGATTTCGTATTTTAACCAATTTTGTAAAATGATGAGTTTTCACAAATGAGAAATATAATTAAAAAAAAATTCTTTTTGTAACATGTTTATTTTCATGTTTATAAATGTTTTCCAAAGTTTTATAATTTTTAGAATTTATTTGCTATTTTTTAAAGGGGTTCAAAATTCGATTTTATTGTTTATATGTGTGACTGTGCATATTATCAGTCGACTGATGAGGATCATCAGTCGACTGATGAGGATCATCAGTCGGCTGATGAAAGTAGCTGGAAAGATTGAAAGTTTTTACTCAGTCGACTGATGAACCATCAGTCGATCGAAGCAGTTCATTAGTCGACTGATGATTTCATCAGTCGACCGATGAAGGGTGAGCGGCCTGTAACGGTCAGCTCATCAGTCGACTAATGAACAGTATCAGTCGACTGATGGCCTGTAATGGTTAGTTTTTCCAGTTTACTGATTTTTTTGGGTTTTTGTCTTTTTGCTCAGATTTTCTTGGTTTTGGGCTTTGTTTTGTGATCCTATATATACCCCTTACCTACAAACTTTTGAACTAACTAAGAAAAATAAAATACAAGTTTTGGGCAAGTTTGTTTAGTGTTTTAAAGTGTTTTATAAGTGTCTATGTGAAGTAGTTTTCACAAGAGGAAGAAGAGATCATCTATTTCGTGTTTGGGCTTCAATCTCAATCTCTTTCACTCTTGTTTTTCAGAGAAGTTTTCTTTAAACTTAATTTCTAGCTTTATATATTTGTTGATTAACCATTTCATTAAGCTAGATTTTATATTGAGTTTAGTTTTGATTATTTCTTATTTTTTTACACACACACCTCCCTGGAGCTTAAGTATGTTACCATATAGTATACTATTGGGTTGTGGGGTTTAACATTGAGAGTGAGTTTACATTTCATTCTCATCTATTATAGAGAACAAACCATTTTTATTGTGCTTATTGTGAGATCACAATGTAATACATAAGTACACCGAGAGGAGTGGTTGGTGAGAGACGTGTTTGATTCTAAGAGGAGTGGTATCGGTTGTAAATCCTAGGGAGAGGTTGTAAATCCGAGTACTTAAGGAAGACGACACGTGAGAGGCCAACACTTAGAGAGTGTGTTTTGTGATTACAATTGTGTGTGTTGCAAACGTTTATCGGTGAGCATTGAAAACTGATTGTGTAGTTATTTTTATTGAGATAGTGAAGATTCTCCTCGAGAGTGAGGAACGGAGACATAGATCATAGGTCAACCAAACTCCGTGATCATATTGTTTGTTTGCGATTGTCTTTTATACACTATATCATTTGCATCTTGTATTCATATTTATTTCGCCCTTGTTTAATTACATGTCATTGTCCATATCTTGTTGAATATCATACTTGCTAGGATAGATTGTTAATAAGTTTTAAATTGGTATTAAATCAGATTAGACTAGAAAATACTCTATTCACCCCCAGGGTAATTTCATTTGGTATCAAAGCTTGGTGCTCTTAATTTGTGGATTAATCACCTAGAGTCAAAGATCCACGCTTCATATACTTGCTAATCTAGTGTTGATATTTTCATTGCTTGCATAATATAATTATGGATATGCACGATGCACCTAGTTTAGGCTATGCTATTAATATTATTCCTAGAATTAATAATTTCCCCTATGCTCAACGACGTGTCAGATTTAAACTTTTTGTTAGATTTAGACATTTTGATTTATGGGAAATAATTGATTATGCTTATATTATACCCACTTCGGAGAAATCCAAGAGGAGTAAAGATGATAGAAGGATGTTTATCATGAACAAGCTTTTGTTAGAATTCTTACTTAATGTTTTTGACTCATCGATATCTAACAAGTTTGATTCGTATGATAGTGCTTACAAATTATGGAAATTCATAGAAGTACATTAAGGAAACTCGGAGGAGATCCAACAAGATTTGATGGATTCCACTTCAAGAAAAGTTGGAGCATCTTCATCATGCACATGGACACTAGGCGATAGCCCTAGTGAGGTATGCAAGTCCGATTCCGATGATGAACTATCTATTAATGAATTCACATATGCGTACGATACATTAATGAAAGCCTACAATAAATTTCACCATAATTTTGTTAATTTAAAACGCAAGCATAGAAATTTAAAATCCAATCTTGAGGAGCTATAATCCAAATTTGATATCATAACCAAGGAAAATGAAGTTCTTAAAGAAAATATGATAAGTTAAAGTTGGATAATGTTGTTTTAAATTCAAAAATTGCTAGCTTATATTATGATAAAAATGATGTCATGATAGAAGTAGAAGTAATTAAAAATGAACTTACATTATTTAAAAATAATCATGTTTGCTCTACTTCAAATGTTAATGTGATTGTGCCTAATGATGAGTTGAATCATGTAAAAAACCGCATATCTTCCTTAAATTCAACATTAAATAAATGCATTGATAATAATAAGAAACTAATGGATTTGTGTGCAAAGTCATGTGTTAATTCTTCCAAATCAAGCACTCACTATGCATACATATATGGTAAAATTTACAAGTGTTCCTTTTGCGACCGTAAAGGCCATCTTGCTAAATTTTGCTATGATGCACATAAACCCAAAAATTATAATACTAATACTTGTTGTGCATCCCATAAAGTTTCCTCATCACACACACATACTCATGCACCTATTATTCATCATAAGCATGCTCATGTGTTTAAGTGTGATTCTTATGGTAGATTTGGTCATTTGGCCAAATATTATTTTGATTCAAAAAGAGTTTTACATTTGCAAAAAGATTTAAAAAGACTATTTCTATTTGCAAATGTTTCTCATGTACAACCAAACTGTTAACAAAAACAAATGCACTCATATCATTGCACATATTGCAATAGGAAAGGTCATTTGAGAAATTATTGTTATGACCGATCACGTGCACTAAATGCACCTAAATGGGATCATAACCCAAGGATATTGAGCTTTAATGACAGGGGTCATATCTCTAAACTCTTCGGTACCAAGAGTATTTGGGTACCAAAATAAGTTTAAAATTTAAAACATGTTTTTAGCATTTTCTCTGTTTTATTTCTTTTGAAAAATATGTTTGCAAAACTTCTTTTTGAAAAATGTAGATTGATTAAATTTTACCAAAATGTTTGTTTATCTTGATCAAACATTATTTTTCAAAAAATACGTGCAGTTTTCATTGAATATTGTGATTTTCATTGGTTTTGACTTTGAGGGCATTAAGTGTGACGAATCCTTTGCACTAGTTGCAAGGATAGAGTCAAATTCTCTTAAGTATTAGAATTTCATAGTCATAAAGATTTTAAACTATTTCAAATACATGGTAGAAATGCCTTTCAAAATAGTTTTTATAAATAAAGAGGTTTATTTTTGAGCAACCCTCCCCCCCCCCCAAAAAAAAAGTTTATTGATCCTTTCTTCCATATCATTTTTACCGGATGCTAAAAGTTTCTATATAGGTTGAAACAAGCTCCAAGAGCTTGGCATGATTGTTTATCTAGCTTTTCTTGTCAAAAATGATATTATTGATATTCATTTATTTTGTTATAAGCATAATTCTTTCGACCTTTGAGGATAAAACATATAAATGTTTTGACATTACTAGTTGCTTGATCACTTATTCTTCAAAAATGACGATTTGTAGATTAAGCATGTTTTAATGTTATTACAGTTTAGATTCATAATTTCATTTGATTATTTTGATTTTCATTTGGACTTTCATGATTGTCATGATTTTTATGGTTCTCATGATTTGGTTTATTTGAAAATATCTTTCATGATTCTCATGTTTTTCCATTCATTTGATTTCATAAATCTATACATATTATATTTATTGAGATACCATTTTTATAATAATATCTCTATATGTGTTATTAATCAATGATGATTTATGATTTTTTTTGGATTTATTGATTAAACATTTGATCTTTGATTTTTTGAATATTTTTGTTTTTGACATATATCTTATTGATATAATTATGTTTTAAGACCCTCGTAACACCTTTTTCATAATGATATATCCATATGTGTTCATTTGGTCTTTTTGAATGTGAATTGTAATTAGCATAATTCATATCTATGCTTGCTCATATATGTTTGCCTTAGTATTTCATTTCACACATTCTATGTGGCATTTTGATAGGGGAGCTTTTTTCCTATATTTGTTTTATACTCACATATGCTTATTTGTAGGGGGAGCTTAACGCTCTCTTTCTCTCTTGTTATTTTTCCCCATTTTGATGTTGACAAAGGAGGAAAAACAAGTCAATTGTGAGTATATCATTCTATTGGTTTTATGCATGAGGATTATAATTTATATATTTATTTGGTATCATGCATATTTTATATCTTTTTGTGTAGATTATTTGTCATCATTAAAAAGGGGGAGATTGTTAGGTCTCGTGTTTATGAGCTTACTATCTAATCTAGTTTTGATGATTAACAAACAATTCCTAACAACATTTATCGAGTGTTTTTAGTTGCTTGTTAGGTATTCTACACAAGGATCCTCCGTTGGAGGTTGGTTGGATTGCGCCTACATGATCATATTCATTGGAGGATGAAAGGAATTAGGAATGGAGCACGATACATTCAAGTCCAAGACACACTATTGCTACATCCATACCACAAAGAGGAGGATTGCCCAAGATCAAGCGTCATGAGATTATTTAGCTTGTGTATATCAATTAGTTTAGTATGTTTATACTTTGTGTGCTTATACTTAGAGCTCAAATTATACCCACACATAGTTTACGGTTTATTGCTTTCTAGTTTAGCAACATAAATATAAAACAAATAGATATAGCTATATACACACATATTTGTTTCATATTTATATGTGCTTGAAATGATTTTATTAAAATCAAGCTTTAAAAATTTTAAATCAATGAAATCATGTTTACTATTTTTATATTTTTGAAAGTTTGCACAATATATGTTTACGGATTAAAAGACTTGATTATATCTTTTATATAGTCTATTAATCCATTCAAAAGAAGTTTCAAACTTGTTTGAAATCATTTTGTCAAAATCATGTATTTTTGAGATTTCGTATTTTGATCAATTTTCCAAAATGATGAGTTTTCATAAATGGGAAATGCAATTTGTAAAATTCTTTTTGTAACATGTTTATTTTCATGTTTATAAACATTTCTCAAAGTTTTATAATTTTTAGAATTTATTTGCTATTTTTTAAAAGGGTTCAAAGTTTGATTTTACTATTTATATGTGTGACTGTGCATGTTATCAGTCGACTGATGAGGATCATCAGTTGACTGATGAAAGTGGCTAGAAAGATTGAAAGTTTCTACTCAGTCGATTGATGAACCATCAGTCAACCATAGTAGTTCATCAGTCGATTGATGATTTCATCAGTCGACCGATGAAGGGTAAGCGGCCTGTAACGATCAGCTCATCACTCGACTGATGAACAATATCAGTTAACTGATGACCTGTAATGGCTAGTTTTTTAGTTTATTGATTTTTTTGGTTTTTATATTTTTCTTGGATTTTCTTGATTTTTGGGCTTTGTTTTGTGATCTTATATATACCCCTTACCAACAAACTTCTGAACTAACTAAGAAAAAAAATACAAGTTTTGGGCAAGTTTGTTTAGTGTTTTAAAGTATTTTATAAGTGTTTGTGTGAAGTGGTTTTCACAAGAGGAAGAGGATATCATCTATTTCGTGTTTGGGCTTCAATCTCAATCTCTTTCACTCTTATTTTTTATAGAATTTTTCTCTAAACTCAATTTCTAGTTTTAAATATTTGTTGCTTAACCAGTTTATTAAGTTATATTTCATATTGAGTTTAGTTTTGATTATTGCTTGTTGTTTACACACACACACACACACCTCTTGAGCTTAAGTATTTTCACAAATAGTAAATTATTAGGTTGTGGGGCGGTACCATTGAGAGTGAATTTACATTTCGTTCTCATCTATTGTAGAGAACAAGTTATTTTTAAGGAAAATTTGCAAAATAGACCATTTTTGCTAATTATTTAGAAAAATAGACCATTTTGCTAAATAATTAGCAAAATAGACCTCTTTTTGACCAACAGGCCAAAAAGAGGTCTATTTTGCAAAACAGCTCAGAAAACATACGGGACTAGTAGTCCCGTATGTTTTAATCACGGATTAGTGAACTCAGAAAACTCAGAAAACATACGGGACTACTAGTCCCGTATGTTTTCTGAGTCACTAATCCGTGATTAAGTTAACTCTAAACATACGGGACTAGTAGTCCCGTATGTTTTCTGAGCCTTGTTTTTTAAAATCGACCTTTTTTTTCAAAAGAGGTCTATTTTGCTAATTATTTAACAAAATAGTCTATTTTGCTAAATAATTAGCAAAAACAGACTATTTTGCAAATTTTCCCTATTTTTTATTGTGCTTATTGTGAGATTAAATTGTAATACCCAAGTACACCGAGAGGAGTGGTTGGTGAGAGATGTGGTTGATCTAAGAGGAGTGGCATTGGTTGTAAAGCTTAGGGAGAGGTTGTAAATCCGAGCACTTGAGAAAGACGACACGTGAGAGGCTAACACTTAGAGAGTGTGTTGTGTGATTACAATTGTGTGTATTGTAAACGTTTGTCGGTGAGCATTAAAAATCGATTGTGTAGTTATTTGTGTTGAGATGGTGGAGATTCTCCTCGAGAGTGAGGAGCAGAGACGTAGGTCGTGGGTTGACCGAACTCCGTGATCATATTGTTTATTTGCGATTGTCTTTTGCGTACTATCTCATTTGCATCTTGTGTTCATATTTATTTTTCCCTTGTTTTAATTATATATCCTTGCTCATATCTTGTTGAATATCATACTTTCTAGGAAAGATTGTTAATAATTTTTAAATTGGTATTAAATCGTATTAGATTAGCAAATACCCTATTCACCCCCCTAGGGTAATTTCATTTCATTAGGATGAAAATCTGATGATCTCATTTGATCGATTTTTCCTAATAAAATTCTTACTGTATAATTATTGAATGTTCGACAATTTGCAGTCCTCCAATTTGTAGTCCTCCACTATAAAATACCTCACTGATCTATCAATTGACAGTGGGACCACCAAATCCAACTCATTAACCATTAAAGAAAGTAAGAGATAAGAAAATACCTTTTTTCCTTCTTCCATGGTTAAACCCATACATCCTTCCGCTATGTCTAGGCATTTAACACTCCCACTATTGAAGGTCTGACATAGTACTCGGTACTCCACATTGCATTAATTGCTGATCCATAGAAATTATCAAACCCCCGCGTTAAGTTTTTGTAAGAAAATATCGTCGAGAACTTGACATCAAAACTCCTACTTTTTCTTTATTTTCAAGGAAACTATGGTAGTCAGAACTTTACTCATCGTTTCTACTACCTTCACTCCCACTTGGTCAAACCTTCAGATAGTTAGGGCCAAAACCAAAATTCCCTCTCGATTTCTTTTATGAACGAGAGGTCCACTCAAATTGGATGATCAAACCTTCGGACGGTTAGGGTCATTCCAAATTCCCACCTGGTCAAACCTTCAGACAGTTATGACCAAAACCAAAATCTCCTCTTGACACTTTCCATGAACGAGAGGTCCACTCAAATTAGATAATCAAACCTTCAGACAGTCTAGGGTTATCCAAATTTCACATTTTTGCTCACGTGAGTTAAAAGGTCTTTTCTAAGTTAATGCTATGTAGCATGACTCAAATTTCATTCTCATTGTGGAGATCCCACTCTAAGTTTTCTTTCAAGATTCTCGGAGTGGAGATCTCACTCTAAGTTTCTTTTTAGATTCTCTGATGCATGTGCATCCAGAATCCTTCAACTCTAAGTTCACGTGACAAAGAGTTTCTGTTAAAGTTGGAGATAAAAAAATATCTTCTTCTCTTTAACACCGGGTTCGTCTTTATCCCAAGAGAAGACACAAAAATCTATATGTGTAGCCAGTTATTGTTACTGACTTAGCTACACTTAAATCTATTTCTTTCATGCATAGGGGACTTTATCTCGATCCCTTATTAGAGATAAGCCTACATCTAACACGTATAGCCAGGTAGTCTATTCCCATAATAATGACGAAGTCTATGTATTTAATATCATAGCACTTAAATCTATGTCTTTCATGCATGTGTGACTTTATCTCAATCCCTTATTAGAGATAAGCCTACGTCTAACACATGTAGCTGGGTATTCTATTCCCGTACGAATGATGAAGTCTACGTATTCAATATCGTAGCACCTAAATCTATGCCTATCATGCATAGGGGACTTTATCTTGATCCCTTATTAGAGATAAGTCTACATCTAACACATGTAGCTGGGTAGTCTATTCCTGTAAGAATGACAAAGTCTACGTATTTAATATCGTAGCACTTAAATCTATGCATTTCATGCATATGGGACTTTATCTCGATCCCTTATTAGAGATAAGTCTATGTCTAACACACGTTGTTGGGTAGTCTATTTCCGTAAAGTCTACGTATTCGATATTGTAACACCAAGTCTAAGAGAATTTATTCTTTTAGCATAACATTACATGTGGAATGGTCTTAGACAATCTGCATGCTAGCCCGACTCAAACAGTAGTCGGTAAAGACTCATTAAATCTGTTGATGACTGAGGGTTTGCCAGAAATCGTATAAATATTATGCTTATTTATTCCGAACAGAATAATTAATTGTAATGGATTTAATAAAAAAATCAAAAAAGTTTATTTTATTTATAAGATGAAATCAAAAAGATACAAAAGTAATGGCGTCACTCCATAGACAATTTGCAACAGCGCATCTGCTCTTCCAGTTTCGAAAGCTTCTCCGCGTAGGCTTGTTCAAGCTCCACTTTCAGATCAGCTTTTAGAGAGTCCTCGGTGGTCGTCAAGGCCTTTGCAACCTCATTCTTCATTTTAGCTAACTTTTCTTTCTCAGGCTTTAACTTCTCGAGCATTCGCGCTTGGGCTCTCTCCACGCCGGTCAATTCGCTTTCTAGGATGGTATGAGCATCCTTAGCATATTCAAGAGCTCTTTCAAGGCTAGATATTTCCTCATGGCTTGATGCTGGAGACTGAAGTTAGTGAGCCTTGGTTTTCACCTTCTTGGAAAGAACTACTTCCATCTGCATTAAATGACCCCGTTGTTTTCGGAGCTTAAGCCCAACAGATGGTCGTGTGTCGTGCCATGCTTTCAGCCTTGATTCCATATGAGTAGCTACATATGAGGAGGCACCAGTAGTCTGAAGTTCCTTTATTTCTTGGAGCTCCTGTTCTAAGTGAGCCAAGTTTGTGACAATGGAATCGGATAGATTTGTGTATCATTCTTCCCTAATTTCTATCACCTGACAGTCAAGAGCTCGAATGAAATGGTCAAAGGACAACCCTTGTGAAGGATCTTGTCGATCATCATGTTTAAGAAGGAAGTAAAGCTGTAGAGCTCCGTGCATATTACGGCCCTATATGGATCGTCGTTTGACATCAACGCCTTGATGGTATTATACAAAGATGATGAAGGTGCTGCAATAAAATAAGGAGAATAAAGCACTCAAAAGTTGTTAAGGGTGGTTCCAATATTCGGAACTTTAAGGTAACTATGGAAAAGAACATACCAATGCCAGTAGAAGATCCTTCACCTTGACGTTATTGTCCTAGCCTCGCTAACTCAGCTTCACGAGTGACTAGAGTTTGTTCAGATATAACGGTTATAGAAGCGTCAGCTTCGTCGGTTGGTCTTATAGCTTGAGCAGTGAGGCTAGCCTCTATAGCCATCGGGTTTGAGGGGACAACAGCTTCAAGTTGAAGAGAAGATGGTTGGATTTCAACAGCTTCTTGCCTTAAACTCAAGATACCAAGGTCTTGAGGCTGTCCTATAGCCTCCAAGATTGTAGTCGTATCAAGACCAGGAGCTGGTCCTACAATCAAAACTCTCATATGATTATTAAAAATTAATGACCGAGTAAAAGTAACTTTGGAGTAAGACGCATTCCTGTAGATGAACCAACTTCAGTGGTTGGTCCTACAGCCTCACCTTAGCACGGTTCTGATAACATAGCTGAAATCAATTTGTGATCAGCTTCAGAGAGGCTTATCATCTGATCAAGGTCATGCTCATCAAAATCCTCAACATCAGCATCATGAACATCCTCCTCCTCAGCTGATTCTTCCATGATAACATCTATAAAAAAAGTTGAATTTTGAGCACAAAAGGAGAAAGTGGGAATCCAAGTCAAGTAGGAATCAGCTTCACCTCCAGCTGCTTCAGCAGGTTCCGCAACTCCAGCACTTGTACTTACTTTCTTCAATTTCTCTAAAAGAGCATGAAGCACATAAATGATTAAAGGAGGCACAAATTCAGAATCGTTTAACTCTCTGAACTGCTACCCGAATAAGTTAGTATCTATAATAGATATACCTGTGCTGAAGGCCGTCGGGGTGACATTAGTAGTGGGATCAAGCAGGACCCCAGTATCCATGTCAGCCTCAGTATCCAGGGGCTCTTCACTCATGGTTTCACATATTTGTTGAGTGAAGCTTGGCTCCTCGGAAAGGAATGAAGCCGGGAGAGGCAGGGTCATATGGAATTTCATCTTCTTCTTGATCCCCTATGAACGAAAAAAATAAAAGATAGGTTTAATGATTTTGAAAATGAAGTATTGAAAGCGATGTAAGGGCGAAATATTACCTCCTTCCTTAGCGGGAATATCGTTGATTGGCTCCTCTTCAGAAGTAAGTAGTGGAGTGCATGACTTGTGCACTTTCTTGAGCCTCTTTATTGGTCTTCGTTCCTCCAAAGTGACAGGTCTCTCCTACCGCAATTTGGTGCGTAGGTCAGCCTTGGGGGAAACTTGAGCTTGAGCTTGGACTGAAGGCCGATACCTATTTCTGTGAATGAGCCTAGTTTCAACAGGCTCTGCTTCTTCTTCATCACCGCTTTGAATTTCTACTGTCATTTTGTCAATTTGTGGGGATATGTAAGGATAACCTTCTCCTTTGTCTTCTTTGGAGCTTCTGAAGTCTTGGGCTGGTTGAAGCGATGAGTTCTATGAGCGACGAGTGAACTCACACCACTTCCTTTTGAAAAGAAAGAAGTGGGGAGGCCCGTTACAGCTTCCTCTTCGTCACCCTTACCTCTGTGCCTTCACCTCTGGCCCCAGCTTCTTCCTTGGATGGCTAATCTACGTCCGTGAAGGGTTCTTCTTCTCTCTCCTCAGACTCAGCGGGCTCCTTCCCCTTCTGAGAAGACACAACTCCTCAAACGGCCTTAGTTGCAAGCTTTGAGGCTAACTCAGCCTCCAACTCTGAGATCCTCTTATTTTTGGTGGGTGCGTTGGCAACAATAAGCCACTTTCACCATAGGAAAGTGACTTGTAACTAGGGATCTGTGGTATGAAAACTGAATTTGGTACCCATGCAACCTGCTATGCTCCAGAACTAGGCTCGGGCTCCATTAATAAGGCCTTCGTGAACCCTCAATCTCCTATTCGGGTTCTCGATATACAATTGATCATAACTAAATTGTCAGGCAAACTAACAAGGAAAATAAGACTCGAGGCTACAAGTGTTCTTCACCCGAAAAATGAGATAACCGGGGCGGATGTTCATTAGCCAGCGGAAGCAGCCCACATCTAAAACAGTTCAACTCTTCCTAAAACAGTTCAACTCTTCCTAGGCTCTTCCTCATCAACCAACAGCTCGTTGTAGTGTCCGAAGAATTAGGGAAAAACTTGAAAAATTCCTAACACTTATGGCCTCGGAATTGCTGAGTCACTTCATGCCACTGGCGAGCTTCCCACTTGCACTCCTCTAAGATTTGCAACAGAGGGACGTACATATCTATAACTCTGGGCGCCGTCATCATATCTCTTTGGTGAAGGACGAGCCATGCCATAAGATAAGTGTACAACAATTCGATCTTGGAGGTAGGGATGTCACTTGAAGGCTTGCTTCTCTCTTGCGTAAAGTTGGTAACCAAATGTCATAACCTGCTATGAATACCAGCGACCATGGCGGTAAGCAAAGAAAGGTTACGTCTAATCTCAAGCTCAACGGTCAGAAATAAAACTTTGATCAACAACGCATCAGAGAGTTAGTACGGCACCACGCACTCCTTGAGCCAAATAGCTAAATACTCTGCCAAGAGAGTTGTTGTCTGGATTTGCCTCTGCACATGCCACAAGAAGGTCTTGAACTTGGTTCCTTATGGAAATTTTCCCTCAGCTGTGTGAGTGGTGTAAGACTGAGCACTAATCTTCTCTATCAATTTGTTTATCTCAGAAGGAGTCAGAGGAGTCAACTTGTAGACTTCATGGCCGGAATGATCTTCAAGGTGCTTGAATAAATAGTTGGTGAATTGCTTCAGGTTGACTTGAGGGAATTTCTTTTTGGCCTTCACATCTATAGCCACCATGGCAATCTGATAGTGATATGAGTTCAAATAATATGTCGTATCACGCAGAGCCAGCCATCCTCATCTGACTTAATTGGCGGTTAGTGGGGAAATACTCCTGGTACGATATATCTGCCATAGGCAATCCCGAGACCTTTATCATCTCATGGAGAGAAAGTTCCTACTCTCCATTCTTGGTAAGGAAGGTGTTGGTATGCGGGTTGTAAGTCTTGGGTAGTGCAAATAAGTGATTCACACTGATGGAGAGGCCATACATACTGGCACGGATGAGGATATACAACCCCTTCTCAATCAACTCATTGCCCCATCACTTGAGCATGTAACTTATCATCCTCGTTCACCACTTATCTGTAGACAAGTGGATCCAACCATAGCACCTGTAACCCTTGATGGGCAGCTCCATACCTAACCTTGCAAGGTGATTCCTTATGAGGTTTGCCTTTATCAGCAGTTCGTTTTGTGGCACTTCATCCTGTCCTAACACTCTAGGGTGAAGTCCATGAATATAATTCCTATCATTCTAGCCCAGAGTTTTACTCTAACTGATAAACCCACAATGAACTCGCTCTTGGTCCTCAGTCAAGCGCCATGACATCTCCGGTGTCACGACTAATTTCCTCAAATGAGTCAAGGAGTAGTGATGAGGAATCAGAGGAAGAAATCTAAAATTCCTGTCATATTCATTCAACCACTACTCTGCTCCTCAAATAAGAATGTCGGGATCCTCAATATAATCACCAAACATGTAATTGATCTTCCTCAGAGATTGAGTAATTTCTGGATCCTTCGTGAGTGGTGCATCTATGATTAGTTGTCGTAGTGTACGATGACTCCCCTCCCGTACAAGCTTAGGGATCTACTCTAGCCCGTTTATATCAAACTTAGGAGCGTCATTGATAAGAGGCATCTCATCAGAAGAGGCGTAAGTGACGCCGCTCTAACCACTCATCACATGAGAAGAAAACACCATCGACGGGAAATCAAATGCAACATACAAAAGAGGATTTGCTGGAAGCAGTAATAGAAAGTTCTAAGGAAAAATGAGGAGTTGAACTCATCTCACAAATTCGTGAGATAGAGTCTCTAACTTGTGATTAGGGAGACGGCCGTAACTATCTCACATGAGAGACAATATACACTGTCCCACAAACAACGAGACAATATATATTATCTTACAAATTGCGAGGTAGCATAAAGCTATCACTTTTGTCTTAGGATGTTTTTTGACCAAGCAAAACACATCTATTAAGCGTCGATCCCCGCAAAGGAGGATACCGACTCTTCCCAAATGCCTCCCGAAGGAGAAAAAATGAGGATACATATTCAAAATCCTAACTTTCGAATGGACAAAAGCGTAAAAACTCACCTCCAAAGGACACAACAGTGGCCTCCTCTCTCTTAGATGATTGAGCAGTAGATCTACCCTTGGGAACCCTCGATCTCTTGGGAGACATAGTGGAAAAGTGGATTTTGATTGAAAATCCTAGAAAAAAAGTTAGGGTTTCATGGTTAAAATCAAACAAAACTCAAGAAACAATCGAAAATTCAAGCTATGGGTTCGGTTTTTACCAAGGATCAAAGGAAACCAAGCCTTAGTGAAGAAAGAAGCAAGGAAAGAGATAGAACCTAAGAAAAGTATCCGAAACCCTAGATGAAAACTCATTTTTTTATCAAGATTGGAGGCTAAAGGGGAGAAGAAGATTTGAGAACTCTTTTATAGGGTTCATGCAATGATTTCAAACTTAAATGAGCGAGCAAACATAGCCTAAAACACCAAAGATCCAGACTTAAGAAAACCTAGACCCGATATATCACGAGACAGTCGATACTATCTCGCTCACACGAGACAGTCGATACTGTCTCACTCACATGAGACAGTCGATACTGTCTCACTCATGCAAGATTGAAAAGATTGTCTCACACAAAGGGTCGACTCGATGTGTGTCCGATACGTGTTTTCGGTATATTTACTACACTCCGATGAGTATACAAGTATAAACTACTTCTCTGTGAATCCTCCAACAGGTATATGAGGTTAAACTGATTCTTATAAACTCCAATGAGTATACGATAATAAACTACTTCTTCGTGAACCTCCGACTGGTATGAGGTTAAACTGCTCCCTAAAACTCCGATGAGTGTATGAGTATAAATTGCTTCTCCATGCTCTAACATCTTAAGATATTAAACTATGTAGACTCTAGCAACGTATGAGTATAAACTGTGGTTACACCACAACAGAAGTCAATATTCGGTGACGCTCCAGCAGTTATGCCAACATCCAACACACGTTGTGGTGGTTTCATTCCAAAATTGCCTTCGAGAGTCCAATACACATTGTGATGGGTTCATTTCAAAATTATCTCCGGGAGTCCAACTGCCATTCAGCTATGTGCTCCTGACAAAGATGATCAGTGCAATGTTAACTCAACAACACAAGCTAATTCAACTTCTCAAAAGTCAACACACCAACTTTAGTTCTAGATTTCAACAATGGTCAGCGATATCACAATACCAGATGTATTTCAGACCCTTCGATAAAATATTAAGGAAGCGGTAAACTAAAGAAGTTAAGAAACCTAAGACACTCATGGAACCTTCTACACAATCCAACGTTAGGCAAAAGTAGGGCCTATCTTGTCCAAAGTATTTTCGACTGCTCGATAAAATACTGAGGAGGCTGAAAAATATTAGAGAGGGTATCTGTGGGCGTAAAAAATTACCTATAGGTTCCAAACTTAGCTCAAGATGAAGAGAATACGAAGTTCAAGATGAAGAGAAGATGAAGAACGTCATCATCTAAGTCAGAGAGGACTAGCTAAAGCAAAAAGAAGCAACGAAGAACGCAAAGCAATGCAAAAAAGGGCTCAAAGCTGTCTCATAGTTGGTGAGACAGTCTCCACTGTTTCGTGTGTCCGAGACAGTGTAGACTATCTCGGATATGTGAGACAATCAACTTTAGTTCTAGATTTCGACAATGGTAAGCGATATTGCAATACCAGAAGTATTTCAGACTTCTCGATAAAATACTGAAGAAGCTGAAAACTAAAGAAGTTAAGAAACCAAAGCGACTCATGGGACCTTATACACAATCTAACGTTGAGCAAAAGCAGGACCTATCTTTTCCAAAGTATTCCAGACTCCTCGATAAAATATTGAGGAGGCTAAAAATATTAGAGAGGGTATCTGTGGGCGTTAAAAATTATCTACAGGTCCAAACTTAGCTCAAGACGAAGAGAAGACAAAGAACGTCATCATCTAAGTCAGAGAGGACCAAAGCAAAATGAAGCAACAAAGAATGCAAAACAATGCAGAAAAGGGCTCGGAGCTGTCTCATAGTTGGTGAGATAGTCTCCACTATCTTGTGTGTGTCCGAGACAATGTAGACTATCACGGATACACGAGACAATAAGAGTTGTCTTGCCAACTGCGAGACAGTTTCTCCTGTTTTCTGACGGTTTTGTTGAGATTTGCGGGGGCCACGTGGCTCCATAGCTGTTGGGAAACATTCATTAATGTTAATGGATGGTTATAGCTGTAAAATATGTCACTACCCTCGAGAAACGTGTCATTTAATGTGCTTAAAGTGGTGGGATGGTAGTTACAAGATGGCTAAAACTGCCTCCTTTAGCCGAGATAGTAAACACTGTCTCACCTAAAGGAGGTAATGACCACTAGTTATTTTAACTTTTATTCGATGGTTACAGCTTCCAAAGGATATAAATACCTCCCTTACACACTACTGAAAAAGGGGACGATAATCTTGAAGCAGAGATGAGAATTTGGCGAACTTTGAGAGCAAGAGAGAGTTATTCATCCACTTTCAAGCATCCTCAAAGCCTTCTAGTGTTTCATTGAGTTCAAACTTAGATTTGATCTCGAGAAGAGTGTTCATCTTACTTTGCTAAGATATTCACTTTAGTTCTTGTTTCCACGATGAAACATCAACTTTCAACCTTCTTCGTTTCTGGCTTAGAACGTTGATTCGGTTGTCTACAGATTACATATCCCCAGCACAGGTAAAGATCCCACGCAAGCAGAGGCTACTACGTAGAAGTTGCTGCATGTGTTTAGCACAAATATTGTTTCTTTGTAAAGAGAGGAAATTTATGCCTATAAACCTCATTCAATTGTTTCTGTTAAAACATTTTAATGGAAGCTACAAAGAAATTTGTTCCTGACGCAAATATTTATATGTTGAAGAGATGGAATTTGAAACCCCACATCCACTTTACTATTTTTTATCAGCCAGACTAGGGGTCTGACCTGGCGCATGGGGTGTAGGCTTGTTGGGAGATTCCAACCATATCGTGGGGGTAGTAATGGCCAGACAAGTTCATTATAGGGTAATATAACTTGGGTCTATATGGTATTCATTTAATGATGTATGCTCGTAGGGAGATAGAATAATATCATAGCACGTTGACATACAACATGTTCTTGGGCTGGATATAAGGAGGGCGAGGGATGGATCCCTGCTCCCATATTGTGTGAGCCCTTATAGTGACCACCAGTAATTGAGGGTATGCATTATACCATTAGAGACATTGGGCTTTCAGGAAATGCTATTATGAGTATCTACTACTTTGCCTATTGTTTCTTGCAGGATGAGATAGTTCCGTACACAATATGCACTCACGTAGAGATTAAAGAGAGAAATAGAAAAACATACTAATATTATCTCATTCGTCTTCATAATTCTATAATTTATATATTAGTCGTAGGATGATTTGCGAGGACTTTTCACTATATCAATGTGATCACCCTTCGACCATTGTTCAAATATCAAGATAAGATGTGTGGTGATCCTTCCAAAAGATCCGGGAAAAATCTCTAAATAAGAAGTTTATATATTCTTGTGTTTATGCATGGTTTACATATTGATTATCTATTGGTTTTGGAAGTGTGAAGATCGAAACCTGAATAAAAATTAGCAAGGAAGCCAAAAAACCCTTCATCGGTCGACTGACGGACGTGTGCCACTCGACCGAAATGCCTGTAGGAAAATATCCAAGGAAACTCGCTCTGGCCGGTTGATCGAAGCTTGCTGATGGTCGACCGAGAGTGGTCAACTAGTTGACCGATGCTAGAGCATCGGTCGACTGAAACGTGCACGAACAGACTACAAAAAATCTGTGTTATGGCCGGTCGACCGACGCCATTGTACCGGTCGACCGACAACGGGATTTCTAGATTCCCAATTTGTTTAGGAAACTATTTTGGGCTGGGATACTATATATACCTTGATATGTTTTTAGGGTTTGTAGAACACAAAAAAGAGGTGTTTTTATGGCTCTTTGAAATCAGAGATCTTAGAGAGAGAAGCCTATTGTGAGCATTGTAATCTTCTTCAATTAATCAAAGTATTCTGGTGTAGCTCCTGAGGACGTAGGCACATTTGTCAAACCTTATTAAATCAAATGTTCTCCTGTTTGATTACTTTTTCTTACAAGTTTTTCTTTTATTTTCTATGATTTCCTACTTACTTACTTTCGACATAAGATCTGAAAAGGCACGGGTTGTGTGTTCAACCCTAATAACTGGTATCAGAGCTTCGTTCGGAATATTTGTGTGAGAGCTATGGCAGAGGAAAGCAAATTGAAGATTGAGAAGTTTGATGGATCAAACTTCGCCTACTGGAAGTCGTAGATGGAGGACTATCTATACTAGAAGGATTTTTACCGTCCGTTGATGGGCAAGGTTAAGGGAAAGAAGAAGGAGGAATCAGACGAGGACTGGAAAATATTAGATCGAAAGGCTCTAGGACAAATCTGATTGTTGCTCGCTAAATCAGTCACCCACAATATATTAAAGTAGAACACAATAATTAGGCTTATTGAAGAGCTCACGAAGATGTACGAGCAACCGTCAGCCGTAAAAAAGGTGCATCTCATCAAGACTCTCTTTAACCTCATGATGGCAGAAGGATATTCCTTCACGTTGTATCTCAGCGAGTTCAACATGATTGTTGATCAACTTATCTCCATGGACATCATGTTTGATGACGAATTGTAGGCCCTATTGATTCTATTGCAGTTACTGGATAGTTGGGAATGTTGTGTGACCATAATTAGCAACTCGATAAGGGAAGGAGAAGTTGAAGCTGAGCGAGGTTGTTAGCATGATTCTATTCAAGGAGGTTAGAAGAAAATCGTCCGAATCAAAAGGTTCAGGTTTAGCCCTAAATTTCGATCAGAGAAGCCGAAGCCAGAAGAAGGGAAACCAGAATAAGAATTGGTCGAATTCGAAATAGAAGAGGTTGAACTCGAAGGTTAAGCCTATCAAAAGGAAGTGTTGGATATGCGGCCAGGAGGGCCATATGTCTTCAGTCTGTAAAGTGCCAAAGAAGGATGCAAATGAGCAGGAGGCTCATCTTGTGCAAGATGCATTGAACCTTGCTATGGACAACAATTCCGATTCATGGATTATTGATTCGAGAGCCTCGTTCCATACCACTGCTAATAGGAAGTTTCTTCAGAACTATGTAGCAGAGAACTTTGGGAAAGTGTACTTGGGGAACAACCAGCCTTGTAGTATTGTTGGAAGAGATGACATGCAGATTCAGATGATGGTCTCTAAGTGAAATCTGAAGAACGTCAGACACGTACTAAAGCTGAAGAGGAATCTTGTTTCGATAGGCCAGCTTAGAGCGGAAGGCTATATTTTAATATTCACCGGAGATTCGTTGAAAATCTCCAATGGTATTATAGTGGTTGCTCACGGTAACAAAACAAAACTCTCTACCTCACTTCACATGCGATTGACACCCTCGTAATTGTAGCTGATAAGAAGCGTGTAGATCTGTGACACAATAAGCAGAGACACATGAGTGAGAAGGGAATAAAGATTCTACACTCATAAGGAAAACTAACTAGCATTGATTCAGTGGAAGTTGGTATTTGTGAAGACTGCATCTACTAGAAGCAGAAGAGGGTTAGCTTTCAAAAGGGTGAAATGCCACCTAAAGCTCAGGAGCTAGAGCTTGTTCATACAGATATATGGGGTCCAGCTTTATTATCGATCATTCAAGGAAGGTGTGTGTATACTTCATGAAGCACAAGTCAGAGGTGTTCGAGATCTTCAAGAAGTAGAAAACCATGATGGAGAACAAGACAGATATGAAGGTGAAGTGTTTGAGATCAGACAATGAATGGAGAATACGAGTTGGAGGAGTTTAAGAGGTTCTGTGCTTTGAATTGGATTCGTTTGGTGAGGACTACTCCAAGGATGCTGCAACAGAATGACGTTGCAGAGAGGATGAATATGACATTAACAGAGCGTGCGAGGAGTATGCATTTACATGCAGGTCTACCTAAGACGTTTTGGGCGGACACAGTACATACGACAACTTACTTGATCAATCATGGGCTATCAGTTCCATTGGATTTCTAGATTCTAGAAGAGGTTGGAGTCGCAAGAAGGTTAATCTCTCACATTTATGAATATTTGGTTGCATGACATATGTTCATAGTAGCGACCATGTCAGGGACAAGCTAGAAGCTTAGTCACAGAAATATACATTCCTTGGATACAACATTAATGTGTTTGGGTATCGTCTATAGGAGGAGAAGAACAAAAAAATCATCAGGAGCAGAGATGTGATATTCAATGAGAAGGTGATGTACACGGACATGGACAATACCAAGGATAGCCAAAATAGTGGGAGCAATAGTAAAGATGCAAGTGGATCCGAGTACATGTGTTCGCGGGAAAAATCAGATTCTTCTTCATTGACGAACTCATTGCACTCAATGTTAACAACTTTTTGCGTTTACAAAGATCCGGTCTTTTTATAAGAGCCGGTTACAACGAAATTCAAAACAAATAAAGAAAAATTACAACTTTCCTTATTTAACGAACAGATCGCGAGCTCCTGTTTTGCGGTCACTCGCTTTGTGGGTTGTTTGCCTGTGCCGGGGTTGATTACCGTGGACCACCGTGCAATCTCGATCCAAACAGATCTACGCGGTATAACGGGTATTATCCCACCAAGGAGATAATAGCCGGGAGGGATCGTTTCACCAAGGAAACGACCGCTCGAATCTCGGGATCTAAGAACCAAGCTTAGATCCGGAGTAGAATAACGTAGATCTGAGGATTAGCCTCTTCGAACTCCTGCCTTGTTTGTTGCGGGTGCTCGCCAAGAACTGAATCCGAGGGTCCAAGTCTCCAAGCCTTCACAAATCCGAGTTGAGGTGACAATCCGGTAGAGTTTCGGCTCTTCAGAAGTTTAGAAAAAAGTCCTCCCAAATGAACAACCACCCCCCTATTTATAGCCTCTCTGAACTGTGCATTTGTGCACAAGAGAGAGGGGGGGGGAGTCGGGCCACCTCAGGGTGGCTCGGCTCATGCCGAGCCACCCTGAGGTGGCTCGGCCTTGGCCGAGCCACCCTGGGGTGGCTCGGCTTGGGCCGAGCCACCCCGGGTTGGTTCGGTTTGGGCCGAGTCCCCCGGGTGTGTTCCGTTGTTCGGTTGTTTTTCGGTTCTGTATTGAGTTCGTTTGATTTGTTCGGGTCTTGATTTGATAGCCCGAGTCTTCATTTGGCAGTAAATCCGCCTCGGTGTTTGAGTTCAAGTCCGTTTTGTTGTTGGACGACTCGTTAACTTTCTAAACCGTTGGATTGGTTCCGCACGCGAACGTATTCCGTTGTTTATGTGCCTCATCGCCTCGTCGCTCGAACGTCTGTTGATTTGTCGAATCATCGTGCCGAGCCATGCTAAGGGACCTATAGGCAATTTTGTACGTCTACAGATACCCCCTCCAAAGTGTTCCAGCCTCATTCTTTTATGGAAGAGTCTGGAATACTTTGGATATGATTGCCCCTACCCTTTGTCGGTGTAACGGGACCTGGAACGACTTTTGTTCTGTATTCCTTCACTCCTTCAGGCTATTCAGTGCTTTGTCGAATGCTTGTAAGGATTCCGATGCTGCATTTATTGTCTGACCGTCGTCGGAATTTGAACTTGAAGTCGATTCCTGATTTTCCAATCTTTTAGCTTGTGCTTATTTGTTCGACGTACAACTAACCCTCGATTGTTGGCGTTGAGTCTTCCTTTGCGACGCGTTGTCCGGCGTCGTGTTATTGAGTTATCCTTAAGAATATTTTTAGAAAAATATTCTCCAGGAACTTCTCAATAAAAATAGGGAATAGTTTATACTCGTATACCTTATTGGAGTATTTCCGCGCTCAATATAAGCTGAACCGGTTTGAAAATGAGCCAAAAAAAGCAGTAATTCGGCTCAAGAAAATTCTTCCGCTCCTTCCGAATGTGTGGGAGAGACAGGAATAAACCAAGGATAAGATCCCTCGTTGATTTGAAGTCGTTTCAACGTTCAATTCAGTCCCTTTTGAACTGATTTGGACTGGTCCGGTTCGGTTCAACTTGGTCCGGTCCGGTTCAACTTGGTTTACCTTATAAAAAGGGGTCCATTTTTTCTTTTTCTCTCTTTTCTTTCTCCTCTCTAGGGCCGGCCCCCCCTCAACCCTATTTTTGATTTTCTTTTCCCTCGAGCGTCTTTTCTCCTCGAAACTTTGATAGTTATCCTAGATCTAGGGTTCCTTTGGATCTTGGACCAAAAAATCCCTCGAAAAACCATTTTTTAAAATTCCTCTCAGGCCCCTCGAGCACGTGGTGAAAGTTTCCTAAGAGGTCTCATCTTTGTTGGATCTCGAGCCTTTCTTCAGGTAAATCCCCCACAATTTTGATCTTTTTCATGCTCAATTTAATTTATGCATTTGTGGGATCGCATGTGAGGGTTGAGGGTGTAATTTGATGCCTCGAGTTAATCTTTCAGGGGGGGTAGATCTGATAAAAAGTGATCTTTTTTTCTAGATCTGACCTCTTAATTTATTTTGCAGCTCATCATGTCGTGTTCTTCGAGAGGTCGTTCCTCTGCTATGTCGGCTGATGGCGTGCCTCCCTCCTATGCTGGTGAGCTATTTTTGGCAGTATTTGGAAATTTACAAATTAGTCCCTATTTTCTTGTAAATTTACAAATTGGTCCCTTTTTACCCCACGTTGTTCTCCTTGGCGAGGCAATCGGGAAGAGCCTTGATTCTCCTTGGTGAGGATCGACGCTTCAAAGATATGTTTTGCTTGGTCAAAACCATATCTCAAAATTAAAGGGGGCGATTTGACGCTACATTGTGCTTTATAAGGCAGGGATATGTTGTCGACATACCCTGTGTTGTGATTGCACAATGTGGCCAAATCGTCTCACCCTTTATAAGGCAATGACTCTATCTTCGCTATTTGTAAGATGAGTTCAATTTCCTTTTATAATTGAGACTAACCAGTGTTTAACTGTTTATTTTGCAGTGGGATACCCTTCTGGCTCGTTCTCATCCCACGCAGTATATGGGCGTCGTGGCGAGTATTACTCGGCCTTCGACGATCCTTCCCCTATTCCAGCTACTCCTCAGTTTGCTTCGGGCACATCGACCGAGGTTGCACAAGTGGTGAGGGAAGGTGGGCATCGAGCTATTCGCCAGCTGATTACGGATGCGCCTTTTGTGAAGGACGCCAGCTCTACTCAGTCTCTTCGGAAGAGTGATTTCCTATTTGGCGATTCTGTCGACGACCCTGAAGCCGTATTTGTTGACGCTGAGCAGTGGCTTCATAAGGCCGGCAGTGGCTTCATATACTTGCCAGAGATTCCTCGGCATCGCTCATTGACTGAGCTCAGGCGTCAGGCTATGACACGGGAGATGTCTTGGCGCTTGACGGAGGATCATGAGAGTGTTCATTGCGGCTACGTCACTCATCAGGCAGTTCCTGGCTCGAGCAGGAGTCATATCACTGGATTGCATCCTGGAGTGGTGGGATTAGATGCGCCACCACGTAACGAGCTCCTCGCCACCGCTTCTACCTTGAGGAATCGCCTTGCTGCCCTAGGACGGGAAATGCCTGCGACTCGTCACAAGATTTATGGTTGGGTCCACTCTTTGGACAAGTCTTGGTGGAGTCGCATGACGACATACGTCTTGAGCCGATGGGGCGAGGAGTTGCACGCTTGCGGCTTGTATGCAGCCGTTCGTACCACCATGTATGGCTTACCTGTCAGTTTGAGACATTTCTGTGCTTTGTTCGAGCTATATAATCCAGACTCGAACACTTTTTTGACCCGGCAGGGGGAATTGGGCTTGGCTCTTCACGAGATGCACAGGATTTCTGGCTTGCCCATGGGACAGATGCTATACCAGGAGTACTTTCCCTCTAATCATGAATTGGACCAGTTGAAGGATCGCATGCCTGATCGCTATGAGACTCTATGGGATCTCACTTGTCATTATCACATTGCTTTGGCACAATCTGAGCCTTTAGCCAAGAGGACCAAGGCGTCTGTGAGTCTGAAGCAGTTTACGAACTATTTGTTCAGGAACCTGGAGAGCAGTTCTGGCGAGGTTATTTGTGAGTTGGCCCCACTTACTCCCTCAGAAGTGAACAGTTTGTTGAAGAAGATTGATGCCCATTCTTATACCACTAGCAGCCTTGAGGGTGGTTTTCCCGCAGGTACTAGGTTCAGATCCTTCTTATGGCATGCGACCGCACCGATTCGACCGATGACTCTTCTTGCCGGTTATCTCGCTATTTGGTTGAAGAAGTGCGTGGTTCCATATCAGTCTGGCGACGCCTTGCCCTTGGAGGTACTCTATCCAGCAGTTCAGCTTGCTTACAAGAAAGAACTCTCACTTCTTCCGGTGATGGTGGCTAATATTCACCGAGGACTTCGACAGCTTTCCAGTGCCTTCACACGGAAGGAGACCGATTTGCCAGGTCAGATTCCTACTCTTAAGGTGGAGCTTCCGTACGCTTATCTGATGGCCTGGTTCGTCCTCCACCGCTCGGATATGATGTCGGTGCCGAATGCCACAGACCCCTCTGTTCCCCTGCTACAGTTGCTTGAGAATGGCAGGTGGGAGGGCCGCGGATTTTCTGATGTCAGACAGCAGCTGCAGGTCCACAAGTGTTGGGCATTCTCCACTTGTTTTCCGCAGTTCTCCGGCCGATACGGCGAGTGCTTGATAGATGATAAGAGGCCGAGAGAGTATCGGACTCACTTAGACATTGGCTGCTTCAATTGGCTGGTGAACATTAGGCCTGGCTATCTGACTTTTCGGGTGAGGGATCAGTGCTTCATAGAGCCATATCTACCCTGCCGATTTGCTCGCCAGTTTGGCTATGATCATCTTTACATCGGGAATCCTCGTCAGCAGTTTCGGACCCATAGTGGTTTGGTAGACGGTCTCCGTGCATGGTTGTGGACCGTGACTGGCTGTACTGGTGCTAAGTTCAGTCTCCCGAGTATTGATCGGCAGTTGAACCTCACTTTCTTGAGCTGTAAGTGGTTACTAGCAGCTAACAAGACTGTCCCCGTGAAGCCGATTGCAGAGATAGAGGCTGAGGAGGCTTCTCAGCTTGATTCCCTTAGGATTCGGGAGAATGCTCGGGCACAGAGGACGCGGAACAAGACTCGCCGGATTGATGAAGAGGGCCAGAGGACATTCCATTCCACAGACGAGGCTTCAGGCGGGGATCCCGAAGATTACGATGACTTTTCCGAGCGTGGTTTGCAATTCATCTTTTCCTTCTATCTTCCAGAAGTATTGAAACTGACTATGGTTTGACGTTTCAGGGACCACAGTTGATCAGGATGAAGAGTTCCGTCCTCCTCCCCAGGCGAGACCTTCGATCCCCATTGCTAGGCGGAAGAGATTGGCCCGCAAACCTCGTGTAGCTTCACGAGCATCTGACATGGATCTGGCTGGTGACGATCCTGCCAGTGACGGAGGTAATATCCATTCTGTGAACCATTCTCTTGGTTATTCGGAACATTGACTCATGCTCTTCTATCTCTATATAGGAGTGCGTGGAGAGAATGAGATGAGTCCCGATCTCATTCCCATATCTCCCGATGAGTCTGACCCACTACCCCCTGTAGAGAGGCCTATAGGGGTTGCTGATATTAGAGAGAAGATCAATGTAGGACCCGATTCCGTGAATCCAGGTACATCTAACACTGACACTGTATTTCTTTAGATAATACACAAATGAATTTGTGTATCCTCTAATTGTCCTCTACTTCTTGCTCCTTCAGATAATTTGCAGGAGGCGAATCTTGGAAATGAAGAGGCTGATGCACCCGTGAGAGGTAACTCATTTCCATTAATTGTAGTCTCTTCATTCTTCTTTGGCACTTATATTCTTTTATGTCAGATTTCTCCATTGGTGATTTTGACGAGGGAAGCTTGTTTGCGGACACTCCTATGATGCACTACATATATAGCTCTCCTCAGATCGATGACCAGTTACCTGGGGATATGTTTTCTGAGCCCGCCTTCGCTGAAAATCCCAAGGATGGTTCCTTTGAAGGTATGTGCCTCTTTCTGAGTTGATTATAGGACTAGCCAATCTTGACTAATGCAACTATAATGTAACGCCTCTGCGAATTCTGTTTTGAATCTGACAGGAGCTTTTGTTGAGAAAGACCCTGTTGAGCCGGCTGTGAGACCAACTACACCAGTTGATGCACCTACAGCCGTTACACCTCCACTACCCCCAGCGGCTCAAGGGGAAGAAGGTATAAGTCAACTCATTGAAGAGTGCTATTCCTTTTTCTTATTAAGACTTTTGACGGACTTCTCCCTTTTTTGTGTAGGGCGTTCTTCTCGTCTTCATGTCTTAGTGAAGGAGTTGTTATCTGACGACGATCCTGACAAGGTCGTCATCTGCATAGAAGTTCGCTCCTTCTTCTCCTTTGTGAATGCTATGATCGGCAAGCTCTTCCACGGTGGACTTTCACTTCACCAGTTTAAACCTCTCCTTAATTCCAGAATCAACTTGATAAGGGAAGCAGGATATCCAGACTTGGCAAAGGCTATAGTTGACGATCTCGATTGCTTAGAGCGTGAGCTTCAGATGTTTCGTGAGCTTCGAGATACCGGTGTCTCTTCCTTCATTGCTGCTGAGCTGGAGACCCGTTTACAGTCATTGCGCGAGACTCAGATTCTCGCTGATTTTGAGACTCAGGTGCAGCGAGACCGAGCGGATCGAGTTGAGACTAGCCTTGCCACCAGGTTATCTTCCCTTGCCGAGCTTGACTCTTCCATCACCTCTTGTGAGACCCAGATAGACCAGCTCAGAAGAGAACTCCGCGAGAAAGAGGAGACCTTGGGTATTCTCCAGATGACGAGAGGACAGGATCAGCAGACCTGCACGGCTTTGTCTAGTGAGTTGAAATCATTGAAGCAGAAGCTGGTCGAGACAGAGGAGACTGCTGCGAAGATTTCGACCGCCACTGAGGAGTCCATTAGAGCTGAGCTTAGCCAAGCTTATGATGATAAGCTATCTAAGTTCAGCCAGCAGATTTTTAGCCATGGGCTTGATGTGTGATTTTGTTTGCTGAGTGTTTTGACTCTTGACTCTTTTAGTGAATTTCCTTTTTATCTTTATTATGATTCGTCATTCCGTTTGAAATGATTGACCATAATACTCATAGGATTTTTGGCAAACCCTCAGCCATCAACGGATTTGGTTAGCCTTTACCGACTACCGTTTGAGTCGGGCTAGCATGCGAATTGTTTAAATCCGCTCGCATGTAACGTTGCGCTCAGAGATTGAATTCTCTGAGACTTCGTGCTATGATGTCAAATACATAGACTTCGCCATTGTTACGGGAATAGGCTACCCGGCAACACGTATTAGGTATTGACTTTAGGATTTTTGGCTAACCCCCAGCCTTCAACGGATTTGATTAGCCTTTACCGACTACTGTTTGAGTCGGGCTAGCGTGTGGATTGTCTAAATCCGTTCTACACGTGACGTTAAGCTAAAAGAGTTAACCCTTTTAGTGCTACGACATTGAATACGTAGACTTCGTCTTTCTCCTGTGAAAAGACTAAACAGCAACGTGTATAAGACGTTGACTTAGGATTTTTGGCAAATCCTCAGCCTTCAACGGATTTGATGTGCTCTTACCGACTACCGTTTGAGTCGGGCTTACATGCGGATTGTTTTAATCCGTTCCGCATGTGACGTTGCGCTAAAGGAATGAACTCCCTTAGACTTTGTGCTACAACTTTGAATATGTAGACTTTGCCATTGTTATGGGAGTAGGCTACCCAGCAACGTGTTTTAGACGTTAGCTTATCCCTACTTAGGCTTTGGGATAAAGATCCCCAGAGTCAGGCTCTGGTATCTTTTTTTTTACGGATAAAGATCAAACCGGCGACGCGTGTTAGGCGTCGACATATCCTTTCTTAGGATTCAGGATAAAATTCCCCATGCGTGTGAGGCATGGATTTCGGTGTTATTAATAACAACCTGCCACAATGTTGAATATGCGGACGGGTGTTCTTTTTAGCGGTTAAGAACTAACCGGCCGCGCGTGTTAGGTGCGGACTTATCCTTACTTAGGTTTCAGGATAAAATACCCCAGAATCGAACTCTGGTGTCTTTTTCAATCGGAAAAAGACTAAACCGGCAGCGTGTGTTAGGCGCAGACTTATCCCTGCTTAGGATTCGGGATAAACTTCCTAGGATGAATCCTAATTTTATAAATTTTGGAAAAGAAGTTGGTGTGGGAAGGAAGAATTTTATATTCTATTCCCTGAACAAGGAAGGAAGAATTTTATATTCTATTCCTTGTTTCTGGAAAGGAAGAATTTTATATTTTATTTCCAGTGCAAGAAGGAAACTAGAAGTGGGATCTCCACTCCGAGAATCCGGAAGATCTAGATAAACTTACCTTTTATAGGATTGGTTATCTGATCGAAATATGAGTTCTTCGTTTATCGAAGTGAAATTTCTACTTCGATTATAACCGTGAGAAGGTTTAACCAAAGAGAAAGGAAAGGGAGTTCTTTCGTTTATCGAAAGGGGACTCCGAATTGAGAGTGGACCTTTTTGGTGGACTCACTGTCAATTGAAATTGATCGGTGAGGGATTTTGGTGGTGTGAACTTGGGTTATCCTTTGGAATATTAAGTGTAATATTCTTCAAGGAATTTCCCGATAAATGGGTTGTCTTGAACGTACTAGGGATAGTATTTCTTTAAAAACTTCCCATTTATTGGCATTAATTGCCTGATGCCCTCTAAAGAAATTAAGCGGTAAGCGCCGTTTGAATAAACTGTGTCTATTACAAACGGTCCTTCCCACTTAGGTTCGAATTTACCTTTCTTCTTAGAGGTGAGGATTATTGGTCGGCGAGCAGCGAGGACCAGATCTCCTTCCTTGAAGCTTCTTTGGCGAACCCTTTTGTCAAAAGCCCTGGATATCCTAGCCTGGTAGAACTCGATGTGTTGTTGAGCTTCCAAGCGCTTTTCGTCCAGCCTTTCGAGCTCCTCAAGACGTTTTTGATGCTGCTCTTCGGTCATCATCTTAGTTGCGAGAGCGATCCGAAGGGAGGGGATTTGAATCTCTAACGGTAGCACAGCTTCACATCCGTACACCAGAGAATATGGAGTGGCTCCCGTAGGTGTACGTATGGTGGTGCGATAAGCCCAGAGCGCTTCGCCGAGTTTATCGTCCCAATCTCGCTTATTAGTCTTCACAAGCTTTGACAAGATCTTGATGATCGTCTTGTTGAAAGCCTCAGCTAATCCGTTCGTTGCGGGATAATAAGCTGTTGACGAAACATCTTGAATCTTGAACTTGTCACAGAACCTGATGAAGGCGTTGCTTATGAATTGTGGACCATTGTCATGAATGATCCGCCTAGGCACGCCGTGTCGGTATATGACATGATACTTGATAAAGTTGATGACATTGTTCGTCTTCACTTCCTTAAGCGGAATGGCTTCAGCCCACTTTGAAAAGTAGTCGGTGATAGCGAGAATAAATCGATCACCTTTGACTGAAGGAGGAAAGATAGGACCGACAATATCCATACCCCATGTCTCGAATGGCCAAGACGTGGTTGATGTGTGTAATTGCTCCGGAGGTTGGTGCATATAATTTGCATGCACTTGACAAGCATGACATTCTCGGGCGTACTCGATCGCGTCACGAACCATTGTTGGCCAGAAATATCCCATTCTTCTGATTCGATCATACAGCTTGGGACCAGGCTGATGCGCACCGCATTCCCCTTCATGTGCTTCCTTAAGAACTTCTTTTGCTTCTTCGTTCGAAAGGCATCGGAGAAGCAAATCATCATACCCCCGGCGATATAGCGTACGGGTCTCGGTATTGTAAAAGAACCGCGGAGCTCTTCGGCGAATAGATTCTTTTTCTTTTGCGTCCTTGGGTAAAATGCCGTATTGAACGTAATCAATAATGGGAAAACGCCAATCTCGGGACTCAGACCCGATTTGGGTTGAGTTCACCTCTTTGGCGTTCTCGTTTTTATCATCCTCCTCTTCAACCTCCATATCATATATGGGTATGCAGAGTTGGTGTGATCTTACTGTGACTAGCAGTTCAGTTTCGGGCGGTTGCGCGAGTGATACTGCTAGGGCTGCCAATGCATCCGCATAAGTGTTCTGGAGACGCGGGATATATTCGATATAGAACTCTTCAAAAGAATCTGCCATTCTGACGGCCTCCTGGTGGTACGGAATCAGGTCTGGGTTCCTGACCTCATACTCTCCACGAACTTGGTTAACGATTAATTGAGAATCTCCAAAGGCTTCGAGATACTCTACCCCCAACTCCTTGGCGAAACTGAGTCCAATGATGAGCGCATTGTACTCGGCTACGTTATTGGAACATGGATTCGTCAGTGAATAAGCTCGAGGCATCACGTGTTTCCCTGGGTAAACCAAGACCACTCCGACTCCGGAGGTGACTTTAGGACATCCAGGGGTTACTGCCTTATTAACTGCTCTCGAAGCACCATCAAAGTATAATTGCCATACTTGTTGGTGCGACGTGGTGTTAACCTCGTGGGTTTCGTCTGACAAGTCATCATACACTTCAACCGTATCTGTTGTTGGACTTGCCGCCAGAAGATCACAAATTGCTTGTCCTTTGACTGACTTCTGCTGTTTGAAGTGCAAATCATATTGGGACAAGAGAAGGGCCCACTTTGCTAACCGCCAATTCATTGAACCTGGTTGAGTCATGAATACCCGTACCGGATTAACATTAGCGATGACGTAAATCATCTGGCCAACCAAGTAATGTCGCATCTTCTGTACCGCGAACACTACGAGACATTCTTTCTCGATCATCGGGTATCGAGACTCGGCGCCTATCAAGGTCCGACTTAGATAATAGACTGCCTGTTCGTGACCATTATCATCGTCTTGTGCTAATAAAGCACTGACCGAATGGTTCATCGCCTTGATGTAGATCAAGAACGGTTTACCTGATTTTGGTGCGACAAGAACAGGGGGATTTATCAGATATGCTTTGATATCTTCAAATGCTTTTTGGCAAGCGTCATCCCAAATAAATGATACGCCCTTCTTGTTTAGCTTAGAAAATGGTTGGCACTTCCCGGAAAGATTCGAGATGAACCGCCTGATGTAAGCTAAACGCCCTTGCAATCCTCTGAGTTCTCTTAGATTCCTCGGGGGTTGCAATTCATTTATCGCTTTTACCTTGTCTGGGTCAATGTGTATACCCTTAGTGGTGACGACGAATCCAAGGAATTTTCCGCTGGACATTCCGAGGAAGGATTTTGTGGGATTCATCTTTAATTGATGACTCCGCATGAGATCAAACATCGTTCTCAAGTCTTTGACGTGATCTTCTTTGTTGCGGCTTTTTACCACCAAATCATCAACGTAGCATTCAACAGTTTTCCTGAGGTGCTTCTGGAAAATCTTAGTCATCGCTCGTTGGTATGTGGCACCCGCATTCTTCAGACCGAAAAGCATCACCGTATAACAGAAGATACCGAGGGGCGTTCTGAATGCTGTATGTTTCTCGTTGTCCGGGTGCATCTTGATTTGATTATAACCCGAAAAGCCATCCATGAAGGACATTCTTTCGAATCCACATGTATTGTCAATAATGACATCCGTGATTGGGAGAGGGAAATCGTCTTTCGGGCACGCTTCATTCAGGTTCCTGAAGTCGATGCAAATCCTGATCTTGCCATTTTTCTTCATGACGGGAACGATGTTGGCTAACCAGTCTGGATGTTGTTCCTCTCGGATGAATCCTGAGTCGATCAACTTCTTAACCTCAGCCTCGATGGCTTCCATGATCTGCGGACAAAACCGTCTTTGCTGTTGCTTGACAGGTTTGGCATCCGGCTTGATGTCGAGGCGGTGCATTGCCACATTGGGGTCAAGTCCTGGCATGTCTTCATAGTTCCAGGCGAAGACATCAATGTACTCTCTGATCAAGGTAATTAACTCTTCCTTCTCATCTGAGGGGAGACTACCACTGATGAATATAGGCTTCGGATTGGCTTCATCGCCCATATTAATTTGGACTACTTCGTCTTCGGTGGGTGGCTCTCTTTGCTCGAACCTATCACCATACTGCATGTTTAAGTGATGAACCCATGGGTCCTCCCACGTTGGCATTTGATCATCATCCTCCATCGTAGATGGATCCGCTGTGGTCATGTTTGACATCAAGGTCTTGAACATTTCTCCCAAACTTGTGTCGGAATCCTCAGCTGAAGAGTCTGGCAAGTACCCATCCTTAGCTTTGTTGGCAATTTGATCGATGATTTGCCAACCACATTCGTCATTTGATGAGACATAGCCTAAGCCTCTCTTGTGACGGTAATAATTATCTGGTTTCCCTTTTGGGACATATGCCGCTTTGACTGGGATACGGGAACCTCGATCGAAGTATAAACCTTCTCCGAGTGTGAAGTCGTACCCTTGTTTTTCCATGAGCACGCGTGCTTCCGGACTATACTTAGATAAGTGCAGACCAGACTTATCATCATCTTCATCTTCTCTTAGGAAATGATCTGGCAACGGAAGACTTTCTCCTTTACCGTAGATCACTTCTTTTTGTCCTCCTGTTTTGGCAGGAATAACCCGAGTTGTTCCGAAAGAATGCTGGAGGCGTTTCTTCGTTACATAAGATGATCGAAGCGGTATACATAAATTGGGATTATCGTACAATCCCTTTATCGCATCATCAAGAGACAAGGAATACTCTAAATCACGATTTATTTCAATATCGGCAAGTTGCCAGTTACAACCACCCTCTGACGACTGTTCGTCGTCGAGATTGATTACAAAGGGTACAATGTCATTTAGAACAAAACCACCATTGTAATCGAATCCGGCCTCGGAATCAGCTTCTTCTCTGCTGTCCGTGCCCTGGATCGATGGTTCCGTATCGGATTCATTACCATAAAGGAGAGAATCTGTGAAGTAATTCTCATACCCTTTAAATGGTTGCTTATCCGCGACCACCGTCCTAACCCTTCCATCAGTGTCGACATATTTTAGACACTGATGTAAGGTGGAGGGAACTATAACATTACTATGGATCCAAGACCGACCCAATAGTAAGTTATAGGATGTCTCAGCATCAATCACGTAGCACGTGACCTCCGTTTTCAGATCGCCCATCTGGCACTTTATCCGGATTTTCCCCAAAGGTCTTGACCCGCTGGTGTTGAATCCGTAAATGACTGTGCCCGTAGATGCCAACTTGCTGACTGGAATGCCAAGGCTGTGCATTAGGCGAAGTGGCATAATACTCACAGCGGAACCCGGATCCACTTGGATTCGGTTGACCTCGCTGGAGCCAATGTACCCGACGAAGTACAAGGGCCGATCATGATTTGAATTCTTCGTCTGCATGTCCTCTTTGGTGAAGGTGATGCAGGGAAGATTCTTGGCTGCCACATTACACTGTTGGGCTAACATTTCTAGTTCTTCGGGAGCTGGTTTGATCCTAGTGAGGAATGCCTCCGAATCGTCCAAGGCTTCTTGCAAGGCTTCTCTAGTTTCCTTGGACAATCGGAGCAACTCGTACAGCATTATCCGCGCTGGAATATTGGCTAGCTGAGCCATGATATCGAAGGCACGCGGATTTTTTGAACTCTCCGGTTTGTCCTTTCCAATCGGACGACTGAAACGAGACTGCTTCGGATTCTGAACCTCCTCGGGTCCCTTTTCTTTCTGTTTGTCAACCGGCTGTCGTCGAGCATTTTCAACCGGTTTGGGAACTGTAATCACCCCCAGCTCTGTGAGAGTCTTGGCTGATCCCCGTTTTGTCACCCCCTGTTCAGCTATTTGATTCCCAGGAGATGGATATTTGAAGTGGTATTCGTTTCCACTCCGGGTCGCAAAGACCTCCTGTTCCTCGTCGGACAACGGAAAAGCGGTGATCGTTTCATCGTCTTCACCCGGGATGGCAGAAACTCCGTAACAAGACTTGCCTTTCCCTTTGGACTTCTTCTTAGATGACGATCCGGCCCATTGTTCATCTTCGATCAGGTCGGGGTGCACCCAGAGAATTTCACCGTTTGGGGCTGTGTGAGGCACAAGTCCCTTTTGGCGCTGTCCGTGTGGATCATCATTCACTGTCTTCATCCCGACTTTGGTGACGCGTTTTGGCTCGAACCAATCTGTAGGTACTAATCCAAAACTGATCGACACCGCATTTGCTCCCACATTCTTGGCCGGTTTTGGAGTTATGACCCCTACGTCGATCAACGCTTGGATCTTGTCCTTGAGGTGATAGCAAGACTTCGTTGGGTGGTGGACCGCTCTGTGGTACGCGTAGTACTTCGGGTCCGTCACCTTAGTGGCTCCTTCATGATCCACGATCGCTGGCAGCTGGATTTTGTTATTTTCCAACAAATATTTGAAGATGCCGGGAACTTCATCATCCTTGAAGGAGTATACTTTGGGAAACCTCGGCTCCGAAGACTTTTGCTTCTGAGACCGTTGCTGCCAATGCGGTTGCGATTGTTGTGGCGCCCGCTGCTGCTGCTGTTGCTGAGGTTGCAATTGAAATGTCTGGTTAGCATCAACAGCATTAACATGAGCTTTACCTTTCCCTTTCTGGTTGAAGTTCTGCTTCGGAGGATTAGTAGCCGGTTGGCCTCTCTCCACCTTCTTTCTCCTAAGGAAACGCTCAGCTTGTTCTCCTCGGACTTTCAAATCCTTCCAGGTCTTGGATGGTGCGGTGCCCATTGCTTCCAACACATCCAGCGAAAGGTTGTTGTGGCAGGTTTGGAGGATGAATTCCTCGGTGATTGGGTCCCGGCAATTCATCGCCTTGTTCCGGAACCTTTTGACGAAGGTGTCGACCAACTCCCCGTCTTTTTGCTTCTCATCGAGCAACGATCCGATAGAGATCTCGGTATCATCGTCGAAGAAGTTAGCGAGGAACTTTGTCTCCATGTCATCCCAGCTGTTTATGCTTCCTGGCTTGAGGCGACGATACCAATCGAAGGCAGCTCCGCGAAGAGTGCCGACGAATGACCGTACCATCAGAGGCTCATTACCAGAGATGACTCCCAAGTGCGATTTGAAATAAATCAAATGCTGAGTGGGTGAACCCATCCCATTAAACGGCGTGAAGTTAATTAGACTGAACTTCGCCGGATATGGGATTGATTCCCACTCTCTCGGGTATGGACAAGGAATGCCCGTCTTTTTCGTCTCTTGAGCAGAGATCAAGGTGTTGATCTTGCTCTCGAGATTTTTAATTTTCAGGCTTTCACCTGTGTCTTCGCTAGCATTTTCATTACCACCCCCTGGGTTGATGGGAGGGTTGTTAGCATTGTGACCCTCATTTGTGTCCTCATCTTCCAGGTTGTTCTGGTTGGGACGACTTGGTTCACCTTGTTGGTTCCTCAATGCTTGAAGCTGTTGGTCATGCATCTCTCTCATGTTCTGCATAGCCATTTGCATTTCGAACCTAAAGGTCTCCTGTTGTTTGGCCATGGCATCTTCAAGCATCTTGGCCACTTGCTCCGCGCTTATCATGAACGCCTCGCGAGGTTGTCCTTCACTGGACACTGTATTATCAGACGCAACTGCTGAGCCGGCATCTGATTCTTCATCTCCCGAAGGTACTCTTGTTCGGACTCTACCATACGTCGCGCGAATGATAGCCCCGGATTGTAGACGAGTTACACGTCGGGATATTTCTGGAACCGCCTCGGGGTTATCCTGAGCCGATGTTCCTGTGCTGGTCATATTTGCGGTGACCCTTGAATGCTCACCATCTTCGACCATCTTCCTTCTTCGTTGGAAACGCCTATGCCTTGGTTTTAGCGTTCCATTGCTGAGTCTTTCGAACACAGAGACTCTTTCGGGGACTGTCTTAACACAGTTGCATTCCGACAGTACCGCCCGAATGAGCTTTGAGCAGGGACATTGTGTTTCGAGCCTTCGAGGGCTCCTCTTTCTGGATTTATTCGTACCCCCGGCACGATAGTACAGCTCGTCCGTTTGAAGATCAGAGCAACCTATCGTGTGTTGGCACGATCTCTCAGGTATAACGTTGTCGTCATCAGATGACAATGTTTCCTTCTGAGGATGAATTGTCTTCTTCGGACCATCCAGAGTCACACGCCTTGAAACGCGCCTTTGTGGGCGTGAATCTTCAGCGGGCTCTTGCACTTCGATGCGCAAAGTTGTGCGCTTGGATGCCACAATTTTCTCCAAGTGTTGAGGGTTGCAGCGACCCCCAGCATGTTGCATTGGTTGGGACTTCTTCATTGGCCCCAAGCGTTCCTGTACTGGAGCTTTACCTCGTTCCTTCGGAAGAGGGCCGAGGCGCTCCAAAATAGACTTTCTCTTCTGGGATGGTCCTACGGGATCTCCCTGAGCAGTTGCAGAAATTACCGGCTGTTTGGATTGATTTGCCGGGTGTTGAATCTTCGGAGGCTGCGGTTGTCGCTCCTTGGTCTGAACCGTTGCTTCAGACTTTGGCCTCCAAACCTTGCGAGTTGGTGGCGGCTTTTTGACCACCTCCTTCTGCAGCTTCCGACGGGCTTCTTCAGCTTTGGCCCGTGCTTGCGCCGATAACGCGCGCCGTTTGCGGATGCGCTCCTCCAATGTCGAGCGATTCCGTTTGACACGGACCCACTCCATTGTCGATGGTTTGGAGGAACCACCCTTCACTTGCTGTTGAGGCTGTTTGCCTCGTTTGTTCTTCAGATCCGCATGGTAGCGGACCCCGTCAACAGACTCCATGGCCTTGGCGAATTGCTTCGCGAGGCGTTGACGCTGCCTCTGGCGGGCTCTCTTAGAGAGAGTCACCACACCTTCAATGGCGGATTTGACCTTCTTTGAGGTCGGTAGGGCCTCACTCAACGCAGCTTCGGCGTCGATTGGGGTGAGGTCGTCGTTGGTGGCTTCAACTTCATCACACCAACGGACTTTTCTCCTGGAGGAGAACTTCTGGAACTTCTTGGACTTGGGGGAGGCGGCAGATCCGGACGAGGACACGTACTCCTCGTATTTCTGCTGGTCGAATT
>BQKN01061595.1:10602-27176 GCA_022839385.1 Asparagus kiusianus | reverse complement strand
ACGGTCGTGCTTGGATACGTCGCTCGATGGTCCGTTTGTTGAATTGGTGTCGTCGAGCTGTATTGTGGGACCTATAGGCAATTTTATATGCCTACAAGCTTCAGACGCTTTACCTCTCGAGGTGCTATTTCCTGCGGTTCAGCTGGCTTATGGGAGGGAGCTCTCTCTGCTCCCAGCGATGGTTGCCAGTATCCATTGCGGGCTTAGGAGTGTGGTCAGTTGTTTTACCCAGGTGGGTGCTGAACCATCGACTGAGCTTATTTGCCCGAAGGTCGAGCTTCCTTACGCATATCTGATGGCGTGGCTCGTCCTTCATCGCCCTGACCTGATGTCGGCGCCCAGTGCCGTTGATGTTCCTGTTCCCTTCATCCAGCTGTTGGAGAGAAGCAAGTGGCTTGGGAAGAAATTTAGTGATGTGCAGCAAGAACTTCAAGATCGTAAGAGCTGGGAGTTCTTCAAATGCTTTCCTCACTTCTCGGGTCGCTATGGCGACGTGTTGGTCGATGAGGAGAAATCCAGGAGTGATCGGACTGCTCTCGACATCGGTTGTTTCCGCTGGTTGGTGAACATCCGTGTCGGATATCTTGTTCTCCGGGTAAAGAATCGGTGCCATATAGAGCCTTATCTCCCTTGCCGCTTTGCTCGTCAGTTCGGCTATGACCAACTATATGTTGGGAATCCCAGCCGTAGTTTGAGGGTTGAGGGAGGACTTATCGACGGAGTACGAGCATGGCTGTGGACTATGGTGGGCTGCACTGGAGCCCATTTTGCTCTCCCCTCATATAAACGTAAGCCGATGATCACCTTCCTTAGCTGCAAGTGGTTCCTCTCTGCCCATGAATCTGTAGAAGTGAGGAGTCTTTCAGAATTACAGTCCGAACACTTGGTTCAAGCTGCTATGAAGGTTGCTCGCCAGGCTGAACTTGCTCGGAAGCAGGGGAAGAGGCCTGCCCAATCTCCTCCTCCAAGCAAAGCTGATGATGACGAGACCTTTGAGGAGGAATATGTGGGCGTAGACACCGACCAAGAAGAACTTGATGTAGGTTTGTCATGCCCTTGATTTCCTCTCTTAATTGGTATTAATGAAAGATTCTCGCTCACTTGATGACCATTATCATTTCAGGTAGAGTAGTTGATGATCCCAAGTCGCTCGCTTCTCGCTATACGAGTTCGGGACTCAACGATCCAGCTCCTATACACGTTGAGACGTGTGACCAGACCGGGCATGACCGTCCCGTTGGTTCTAGGAGGGTTGGTACCTCGAAGAGGAAGAAGATTGCTCACAAGCCACCCGTCGGCCAGCGTCCTTATGGAGTGGATTTAGGCGACATTGTTGATGGAGCTCCAGGGTTCTTTGAAGAGGGTGAGCTTCCGCCAGATCCGGTATTCCCTGGGTCTGATAATATGGACTGTTTCATGCAACAAATGTGTGACGCCCTTCATGACGGTTCCTTGGGCATCGACTTAAACATCGATCTTGAGCAGGTAGATGGTGTTGAGCCCACCGGTCCGTACTCAGGCGTACCTACATCCGACGATGCCCTCCTCCGTCATGGGGAAAGAGAATCCTCTACAGGTATTTCAAAGCTTTCCTTTCTTCCTTATCTTCTTATACATGTCTCTAACATCTGGGTTGCCCTGCAGATGTTGTGATAGAAAAGCCAGCTGGGGAAGGAGCCTTTCACGGCGCAGGTTTCGAGGAACAGGGATATGTCCCTGCACCAAGTTTCTCGAAACCTGACGCCGGGTTATTAGCCGATATGCTGGCTGAACAGACTTCCAGAGGGACCGTAAGACCACTCTTCGGGAGTGATTCATTCACAGGTGCACATCTGATTCCCTTCATCATTTTTTTTTCTTTTTCATTTTGACTAATGGAGAAGTGTAACTATAGGACCAGGCGTTGTACCTGATGCCACTACGGTTACTGGAGCTGATAGCTTGCATGAGGGTGGTGTTTCCCCGCCACAGCCGGGAGGTATGACTGGTATACCCTCCATGACCACCTCTACCGTTATCCCGGAGTCCGTCGGACCTCAGCCCGAGGGAACCTCCATCGGCATAGGTACGCTCGGAATTTGACTTTGAATTTCCTCATTGTACTCGAAGATCTCTTAGCTTTCTATATCGCTATTTGCAGGATCTCGCTCTTCTCTGCATGAGCGTGTCCGCGCCCTTCTGTCCGATACCGATCCAGATAGAGACCTCTTCCGTATGGACCTTGGCTTCTTTACCGTCTTTTATAACGGCATGATCGAGAAGCTTCTTCACAGAGGGTACTGCTTCGACCAGTTCAGGCGTTCCTTTTCTCGTCACATGATGATGATGAGAGAAGAGGGACATCCAGAGTTGGCCGACTCCTTCACTGCCGAATTCACTGCTCTGGAGTCAGAGATCCGAGAGCTGAGGGAGTTGAAGGCTGGTGGAGCTTCCTCTTTTGTATCCTCCCAGGTGGAGGATAGGCTGATGCAGTGGCGTGACCTGAGATCTTCCATTGGCAGCGAGCTTCGATCACGTGAGCATTCTGTTGCGCAGCTGATGGCTAACCTGGCGAAGAAGGATGCCAGCAGAGCCGAGCTACTCAGCTCCTTGGATTCTACCCGTGAAGAGATAGCTAGGCTGAAGGATGCTTTGAGGCGTGCCGAGGAGTCCGCTACTCTCATTGCCGAGGACCTGGCTGGATTAGAGCGTTCCCGTGAATGGACGCTCGATAAGCTAGGATCGACCCAGGAGGGATTGATGAAGCTACAGACTGAAGCCGCGGAGATCTTGAGTAGTTCCGAGGATTCTGTCCGAGCTAGCCTGCAGGCAGAACTCGAGCAGAGCTACATGGATAGGCTCTCTAGTTTAGAGTCCCACGTTCTTAGCCGTCAGTTGCCTTCGGGCTAATGAACTTGTTGTTGTATGCTTTTGGTTTGATCTATTACTAGAGACTCCGTATTTGCTTCTTTCACATGATGTTTTGGTACACCCCCAGCCTTCAATGCTATGACTTTAAATACATAGACTTCACCATTTTTTATAGGGAAAAGGGCACCCTGCACCGCGTATTAGGCGATGACTTATCCCTTCTTAGGCTTCGGGATAAAATTCCCCAGGTTTAGACCCTGGTAACTTTTTTCAATCGGCGAAAGATTTTAAACCGGCTATACGTGTTAGGTATAGACTCTGGGATTATTGGCAAACCCCCAGCCTTCAACGGGTTTGACATGCCTTTACCGATTACCGTTTGAATCGGGCTAGCATGCGAATTGTCTAAATCCGTTCCGCATGTAACGTTGTGCTAAGAAAATTGCTTCTCTTAGACTTAGTGCTATGATTGTGAATACATAGGCTTCATCTTTCTCACGGGAATAGACTACCCGGCAACGCGTGTTAGGTGTTGACTTCATCTCTGTCTTTTCTGAAAGCAAAGACATAGGGAAGAGTGCTATGATCTTGAATACATAGACTTCGTCTTTCTCACGGGAAAGACTACCCGGCAACGTTTGTTAGGCGTTGACTTCATCCTTGTCTTTTCTGAAAGCAAAGACAGGGGAAAAGGTGCTATGCTTTTGAATACATAGACTTCGTCTTTCTCACGGGAATAGACTACCCGGCAACGCGTGTTAGGCGCTGACTTCATCCTTGTCTTTTCTGAAAGCAAAGACAGGGGAAAAGGTGCTATGCTTTTGAATACATAGTCTTCGTCTTTCTCACGGGAAAGACTACCCGGCAACGCGTGTTAGGTGTTGACTTCATCTCTGTCTTTTCTGAAAGCAAAGACAGGGGAAAAGTGCTATGATTTTGAATTCATAGTCTTCGTCTTTCTCACGGGAAAGACTACCCGGCAACGCTTGTTAGGCGTTGACTTCATCCCTGTCTTTTCTAAAAGCAAAGACAGGGGAAAAAGTGCTATGCTTTTGAATACATAGACTTCGTCTTTCTCACGGGAAAGACTACCCGGCAACGCTTATTAGGTGTTGACTTCATCCTTGTCTTTTCTAAAAGCAAAGACAGGGGAAAAGGGGAGAGGAAGAATTTTATACTCTATCTCCCGGTATTGAAGAGGAAGAATTTTATATCCTATCTTCAATTGGAAAAGAGACTCAATGAGAGAGGAAGAATTTTATATTCTATCTCCCATTGCTGAAGAGGAAGAATTTTATATTCTATCTTCAGTTGGAAAGGAAACTCGAGGTGGGATCTCCACCCCCAGAATCCGACAGGTGAAACTAGGAGTGGGATCTCCACTCCGAGAATCGAAAAGTTCAAACGACCTTAACTTTTATAGTTTTGGTCATTTGAATCTGAAGAGGAAGAATTTTATATTCTATCTTCAGTAGGAAAGGAAACTCGAGGTGGGATCTTCACCCCCAGGATCCGAAGGATGAAACTAGGAGTGGGATCTCCACTCCGAGGATCGAAAAGATTCGGATAACCCTAACTGTCGTAAGGTTTGGTTACCCGATTTGAAAGTGGACCTCTCGTTCATTGAAGGAATCGAGAGGGGATTTTGGCTTTGGTCCTAACTGTAGTAAGGTTTGACCAAGTGGGAAATTTAGAACGATCACAACTGTAAGAAAGTTTGATCGCTCTATTTGTGGACCTCTCGTTCATTGGAGGAATCGAGAGTAGATTTTGGTTGTGGCCCTAACTGTAGTAAGGTTTGACCAAGTGGGAAGTGTGTGGTAGATACCACAATCATCAATGAAAGTTTTGTGAGGGAAAATTGATCCCATGGAGTGTTCAGATTTCATCTCAGCAAAAGAGTGCTTGTAAGAGTTAGATTCTGACAAACAAGAACATTCGGAATTTGAACATGGATTTCTTGCTCATCAGCGACCGGGTTATCCCTAAGAATACCCCGATGTGGTATTCTTCCGGGAACTTCCCGGTACCTCAATTCTTCTGAGGATACTAAGGATAGTATCTCTTCAAGAATTTGCCATTTATTGGCATCATGAGCCGGTCACCATCTTTGGTGACTAGGCGATAGGCGCCGTTCGAGTAAACTGTTTCTACTACGAACGGTCCTTCCCATTTGGGTTCGAACTTTCCTTTCTTCTTGGAGTTAAGGATCATAGGACGTCTCTCGGTTAAGACCAAGTCCCCTTCCTTAAAACTCCTTTGTCGAACCTTTTTGTCGAAGGCACGAGAAATTCTGGCTTGGTAAAACTCAATATGCTGTTGAGCTTCCAGGCGCCTTTCATCAAGCATCTCGAGTTCTTCGAGGTGTTTCTGATGCTGTTCCTCAGTCGTCATCTGAGTTGCGAGGGCGACCCGAAGAGATGGAATCTGGATTTCCAAAGGGAGAACGGCTTCACATCCGTAGACCAATGAATATGGGGTTGCGCCGGTCGGTGTACGCACCATAGTGCGATAGGCCCATAGCGCCGCGCCGAGCTTGTCGTCCCAATCCCGTTTGTTACTCTTTACGAGTTTTGACAAGAGCTTTATGATAGTCTTGTTGAAGGCTTCAGCTAATCCGTTTGCTGTGGGATTATAGGCTGTTGACGAGATGTCCTGAATTTTGAACTTTTCGCAGAACCTTATGAAGGCGTTGCTGATAAATTGAGGACCGTTGTCATGTATGATTCGTCTTGGAACACCATGCTGGTAGATGATATGGTGCTTGATGAACGCAATGACGTTGCTCGTCTTAACTTCTCTGAGTGGAACTGCTTCGGCCCATTTGGAGAAGTAATCGGTAATTGCCAGGATGAACCGGTCACCTTTGACTGATGGGGGGTTTATAGGGCCAACAATGTCCATTCCCCAAGTCTCGAACGGCCATGATGTTACCGAAGGATGCAGGTGCTCCGGAGGTTGGTGCATATAATTCGCGTGTACTTGACACGCGTGACACTTTCGGGCGTATGCGATTGCATCGCTCATCATGAAGGGCCAAAAGTACCCCATTCTTCTGATGCGATCATAAAGCTTGGGGCCGGGTTGGTGTGCGCCACACTCTCCTTCATGCGCCTCTCGAAGCACTTCTTCAGCTTCTTTGCTCGATAAGCAACGTGCTAGCAGCCCATCGTACCTCCTGCGATACAGCGTTCGATTCTCCGTATTATAGTAGAATCTTGGAGCTCTTCGTCTGATTGACTCTCTCTCCTTCACATCTTCTGGCAAGATTCCATGCAAGACGTAGTCGATGATGGGGAAACGCCAATCTCGGGGTTCGAATTCAGCCTGAGTTGTGTGTACCTCCTGGACCTCTTCTTCCCTGCCATTTTCATCATAAAACGGCACTAAGAGTTGGTGAGTTCTTACCGTAACAAATTTCTCTGTTCCGGGAGGCTGTGCCAAGGATACAGCTAAAGCTGCTAATGCATCCGCGTAGGTGTTTTGCAACCGCGGAACATGCTCGATGAAGAATCCTTCAAATGATTCCGCTATTTCCACCGCCATCTTGTGATGGGGTATTAAGTCCTGACTTCGGACTTTGTACTCCCCTTGGACTTGTTTAACTATCAGTTGAGAATCACCGAAAGCTTCGAGATACTCAACCCCCAGCTCCTTGGCGAAATTGAGCCCTACAATCAGTGCGTTATACTCTGCTACATTATTCGAGCACGGCTCAGTTAATGAGTAGGCTCGAGGCATCACATGGTTTCTTGGGGAAACTAAGACAACCCCAACTCCGGAGGAGACCTTAGAACATCCAGGAGTACCTGCGACAAGAGTCGCTCGGGAAGCCCCATCGAAGTACAAACGCCACACTTGTTGGTGCGAAGTTGCATTAACTTCGTGGGTTTCATTGGGTAGATCATCATATATTTTGGCGGTGTCCGTAGTTGGATTAGCTGCTAGGAGATCACAGATGGCCTGCCCTTTTACCGACTTCTGCTGTTTGAAGTGCAGGTCGTATTTGGACAAGAGTAAGGCCCATTTTGCTAGCCGCCAACTCATGGAAACCGGTTGAATCATGAACACTCGGACCGGGTTAACCTTAGAGATGACATAGATGGTCTGTCCGACCAAGTAATGCCGCATCTTTTGGATGGCGAACACTAAGGCGAGGCATTCTCTCTCAATCATAGGATATAGAGATTCCGCGCCCACCATGGTTCGGCTTAAATAATACACCGCCTGCTCGTGACCGTTATCGTCATCTTGTGCAAGCAATGCACTCAATGAGTGGCTCGTCGCCTTGATATAAATCAAGAACGGTTTGTCTGATTTCGGTGCAACGAGTACGGGAGGTTTCGAGAGATATTCTTTAATACTCTCGAGCGCCTTTTGACAAGCATCGTCCCATACGAATGACACGCCCTTCTTTGTGAGTCTGGAGAACGGTTGGCATTTCCCCGAAAGGTTCGAGATAAACCGACGGATATAAGCCAATCGCCCTTGCAGTCCTCTGAGCTCTTTGAGGTTCCTCGGAGGTTGCAATTCATTGATCGCCTTCACTTTATCCGGATCAATGTGAATACCTTTGGTGGTGACGACGAATCCCAGGAATTTGCCACTGGACATTCCGCGGAAAGACTTAGTAGGGTTCATCTTCAACTGATGGGCCCACATCAAGTCGAACATGGTCTTCAAGTCTTTAATGTGATCATTCTTATCACGACTTTTCACGACCAGATCATCTACGTAGCATTCGACAGTCTTTCGGAGATGCTCCTGAAAAATCTTCGACATAGCTCGCTGATATGTAGCACCTGCATTCTTCAAGCCGAAGGGCATGACTGTGTAGCAGAATACGCCGAGAGGCGTTCTAAATGCAGTATGCTTTTCATCATCTGGATGCATCTTTATCTGGTTGTAGCCAGAGAAACCATCCATAAAGGACATCCTCTCAAACCCGCACGTGTTGTCGATGATAACATCCGTGATGGGGAGAGGAAAATCATCTTTTGGACAGGCTGCATTGAGATCCCTGAAGTCGATGCATATCCTGATCTTCCCGTTCTTCTTAAGGACCGGGACGATATTGGCAAGCCACTCTGGATGTTGTTCTTCCCGAATGAATCCTGAGTCGACAAGCTTTTTAACCTCAGCTTCGATCGCCTCCATCATTTGCGGACGAAACCGTCTTTGTTGTTGTTTGACTGGTTTAACATCCGGCTTAATGTTGAGGCGATGCACTGCTACGTTTGGGTCGAGACCTGGCATGTCTTCATAACTCCAGGCGAACACATCGATGTAATCCCGGATGAGAGAGATTAACTCTTCTTTCTCCTTGGGTAAGAGGCTGCCACTAATGAATATTGGCTTTGGATTTTCCTCGCTTCCCAAATTCACTTGGACTACTTGGTCTTCGGTAGGAGGTTCTCTCTGCTCGAACCGATCGCCGTACTGCATGTTTAAGTGATGAACCCACGGGTCTTCCCATGTCGGCATCTCATCATCTTCTTCTATTGTCGCTGGATCAACTGTAGTCATGTTCGACATTAGCTTCTTAAACACCTCACCAAGACTAGCGTCGGAATCCCAACCCGAAGAGTCGGAAGAATATCCCTTCCTAGTCTTGTTAGCAATTTGGTCGATGATTTGCCAGCCACACTCATCATCTGATGAGACATAGCCTAGACCTCTTTTGTGGCGATAATAATCATCGGGTTTTCCCTTCGGTACATAGGCCATCCGGGGTGGAACCCGTGGACCTCGACCAAAGAAAAGACCCTCTCCGAGCTTGAAGTCATACTCGTGCCTTTCCATCATGTTGCGCGCTTTCGCATCGTATCTGGATAGATGACGGGCCGGTTTATCATCGTCGTCTTCCTCTTCCATGAAGTGGTCGGGTATCGGAGATTTTCTTCCTTTGCCGTAGACGACTTCCTTTCTACCCCCAATCCCTGCGGGGATGACAAATGTCGTTCCGCACGGATCGTGTACCTGCTTTGTTGTCAAGCAAAATGACTGAAGCGGCATATACAATGTCAAGACACATCGAGTTAGTGACATTGTCAAGACACATCGAGTTATGATATCAGGGTTATCATAAAGCTCGTTAGTGACATTGTCAAGACACATCGAGTACTCTAAATCATCGTTTATTGATAGTTCCTCGGCAAGTTGCCAATTACAACTATTTTCCGATGATTCATCATCGTCAAGACTGATTACAACGGGTACAATGTCATTTAAAACAAAACCACCGTCATAATCAAACCCTGGTTCGGTATCAGCTTCATCTCCGCTGTCCGTTCCTTGGGCCGATGGTTCAGTATCGGATTCAGCGCCGTATAAAAGGGAATCGGTAAAATAATTCTCCAATCCCTTAAACGGTTGCTTATCCGCGACCACCGTCTTGACTTCATTGTTTGTGTCTACATATTTAAGGCACTGATGTAGAGTTGACGGGACTATAAGGTTACCGTGGATCCAAGGTCGACCCAACAGTAAGTTATAGGAAGTTTCCGCGTCAATCACATAACAAGTGACTTCCGACCTCAAATCCCCAATCTGGCACTTGATTCGGATCTTCCCCAAGGGCCTAGACCTGCTGGTGTTGAATCCATAAATCGTCGTGCTAGTGGAAGCTAATTTGCTAGTCGGGATTCCGAGATGATGCATCAATCGGAATGGCATGATGCTAACAGCGGAACCCGGATCAACTTGGATCCGGTTGACAACGCTGGAACCAATGTGACCAGTGAAGTACAAAGGTCGATCATGCCTTGAATTCTTCGTCTGCATGTCTTCTTTGGTGAAAGAGATGCAGGGAAAATGATTCGCCGCAAGATTGCAGTGTTGAACTGAAGACTCCGGTTCTTCAGGAGATGGTTTGATTCGAGTCAAGAAGGCTTCTGAATCACTCAAGGCTTCTTGTAGTGCTTTCCTTGTATCTTTTGAAAGGCGCAACAACTCGTATAAGGTTATCCGAGCCGGGATGTTGGCCAACTACGCCATGATGTCGAAATGGGGCGGAGAGGTTGTATTTCCTGGTTTGTCTCTCCCAATCGGATGATTGAATCGAGACTGCCTCGGGTTTTGAACTTCTTGATGTAAAGGCTCTTTCCCTTTCTCCTTCTGTGGGATTTTCTCCGTAGCTGCTGGCGTTGGGGGAATTGCTGCAATCCCCAGTTCTGCCAGCGTCTTGGAAGGTGGGGTTCTGGTGCCCAATTGCTCAGAAGCATCCGGGTACTTGAAATGATACTCATTCCCACTTCGGGTTGCAAAAGCTTCTTGCTCGTCTTCAGAAAGCGGGAAGGTTAGAATTCTTTCGTCATCCTCTCCCGGAATAGCAGAAGCACCATAACAGGATTTCCCTTTACTCTTTGACTTCTTCTTTTTGGAAAAGGTCCCGGTCCATTGTTGGTCTGTGATCAGGTTCGGATGAACCCACAGGATTTCGCCATTCAGTGCCGTATATGGTACAAGCCCTTTCCGGCGCTGTTAGTGAGGATCATCGTTCACCGTCTTCACCGCTGCATTATTCACTGGTTCATGTTGAAACCAGCTCGAGGGAACCGACCCGAAGCTGATGGACACTGCATTCGCACCCACCTTCTTCTCCTTGGGCTGCTTCATAGTAATAACCCCTACATCGATTAGGGCCTGAATTTTATCTTTAAGAGCATAGCATACCTTGGTAGGATGGTGCACCGCCCTGTGAAATGCGCAGTACTTGGGATCGTTGACCCTCTTGGCATCTTCTTGATCCTGGATCGGAGGCAACTTGATCTTGTTGTTCTCGATGAGGTATTTGAAGATGCCGGGAACCTCATCTTCCCTAAATGAGTAGACCTTCGGGAACCTCGGCTCCCCGACCTTTTGCTTTTGGGGTTGTTGTTGCCACTTCGATTGCTGAGGCGCCCTCTGTTGCTGCTGTTGCGGCTGTTGCAACTGTTGCGGCTGTGCTTGCACCTCAAATACTTGATTTGCGACCACAGCATTTGTATGCGCCTTCCCTTTACCCTTGGGGGTAAAGTTCTGTTACGGAGCGTTGTTTGTGATTTGCCCTCTTTCGGCCTTCTTCCTCTTGAGGAATCGCTCAGCTCGCTCTCCCCGTACTTTCAGGTCCTTCCAAGTCTTTGGCGGCGCCATTCCCATGGCTTCGAGGATGTCCAGCGTCAAATTGTTGTGGCAGGTTTCGAGGATGAAATCCTCGCTGACCGGATCCCTGCAATTCATGGCTTTGTTTCGGAACCTCTTCACGAAGGTTTCGACCGTCTCACCATTCTTCTGCTTTTCGTCGAATAGTGTGCTGATTGAAATCTCGGTGTCGTCATCAAAGAAATTTGTTAGGAACATATCCTCCATATCATCCCAGCCGTTGATGCTCCCAGGCTTGAGACGGCGATACCAATCGAAGGCAGCTCCGCGAAGAGTGCCGACGAATGACCGCACCATGAGAGGCTCATTTCCGGAAATAATTCCTAAATGAGACTTGAAGTATATTAAGTGTTGGGTAGGGGAACCCTTCCCATCAAACGGCGTAAAGTTAATTAGATTAAACTTTGCCGGGTATGGGATCGATTCCCACTCCCTTGGGTAGGGACATGGTATGCCGGATCTCTTTACCTCTTGAGCACTCATCAATGCGTTGATTTTGCTCTCCAGGTCTTTCATCTTCTGGTCTTCACCCGTATCTGCCTTCGAGTGGCTCCGGGGAGAAGTGACGTGGTCCTCTTTTGCATTATCTTCCGCAGGACCACCCCCGTTGTCGATGTTGACAGGAGGGATATTGACGTTATCTCCTTCCCGTTCGTTCTCATCTTGGTTGCGTCGATTGGGCTCTCCTTAGTGAACCGTCAGCGCCGCAATTTGTTGGTCGTGCATCTCCCTCATTCGCTGCATGGCCATCTCCATCTCGAATTTGAAGCTATCCTTTTGCTTGGACAGGGCCTCTTCAAGTATCTTTGACACTTGTTCGGCGCTGATCATGAGAGATTCATAAGATTGGCCTGCACTCGAAGCCGTGTCATCGGATGCAACAGCAGAGCAAGAATCCGAATCAGCATCTGATTCCTCTTCTTCTAAAGAGAGCCCCTTTTGTACCCTTTGGTAATTTTTTAGGCCCCTGGTTCCTGGTGGCAACCGCGTCATGCATCGGGATACCTTGGCAAGCTGATCTATGCCGAAGTATTGTGTTGATCCCCCTCTGCCGGTCATGTTAACCGACACTCTTGGATATTCGTCTTCTTGGCGGACGAATTTCTTCTTGTGGAAGCGTTTCGGTGTGGAAATTCTTTCGAACACCGAGACTCTTCTTGGGGTTTGAGCACAGCAGCATTCCGACAGCACCGCTTTGATTATGTTTGCACACGGACAGCGAGACTCCGTGCTTTGGGCACATCTCTTCCGAGATTTTTCCATACCCCCAGCTCTATAGTACAGCTCATCAGTCTGATAACTGGAGCAACCTATAGAGTGTTGGCATGTGTTCCCCGGGATGACACTATCATCATCAGATGAGTATGTTTCCCTTTGGGGGTGGGATGCTTTGTTAGCTTTTTCAAAAATGGCCCGTTCAATTTTACGCTTTTGTGAGTGTATAAATTGAACGGGCTCTTGTACTTCGACTCGCAATCCAAGGCGGTCGGTAATAGGGGTTTTCCCTTTATCAATTTTCTTGGGGAGATTGGTTTGACCCCCAGCTTGGTTTGTAACTTGGGGACCTTTCAATGGTCCCAGTCGTTCCTTGATAGGTACTCTTCCTCGGTTCTCCTGTAAGGGACCGAGGCGACCTTTCAAAGGAGCCCTGGAACTTGAAGGGTCCCCGTTCATACCTGGCCCTGTTGAAGGTGCCGGAACAGGAGAAACGACATCTGGTTTTGAAGAGATTCGGGAGATAACTCCACCCATCTTCGTTGGAGGTGTTGGTCTTGACTTTGGCAACCACACCCACTTGCTTGTAGACGGCTTTTTGACCGCCTCTTCTTTCTGCATCTCCTCCGCCTTGTGTAGAAGGAGCCGAGCATGCGCAAGCAAGGCTCGACGCTTCTTGATTCGCTCCTCGAGGGTGGAGCGATTCCTCTTCACACGAACCCATTCGCTCGTTTCTGTTTTGGAGGGGAGGTGGGTTGTTTGCCGTTGTTGTTCTCGGCAATACCTGGATTTTAGATCCTCGTTGTAGTGGATCCCATCCGTTGATTCAGCAGCTTTGGCTAGTTGTTGGGCGAGGCGTTGACGCCGTCTTTGGCGGGCCCTCTTTGATAGAGTTGGAGCGTCCTCAACCATCACCTTTGAGACGGGAGGGAGAGCTTGAGTTGCAGCCTCGACCACGCTGAACGACGCGGGGACGTTGCGTGGTGCGGAGGTAGCAATGGCGACGGGATCTTGGATCTTGGAGTTGGAGTTCCCGCGAGCCCTTTTGGGAGATGGGTTCTTCCCACGCCTGCTTGGAGAGGCGGATCTGGAGGAGGAGGAAGAGAGGTACTCTTCAAACTTTTGCTGATCGAACTCGTATTCGATCTCTTCATTCACCCGGATCTTGAAGGCCGGTTGCGTCACTCCGATCTCGGCAGCGAGGTCGGCGGCTCCCACTGTGGTCGCCAGCTTGTTTTTGGGAAAAGTTGCTGTTTTCATTGCTTTGAGATCTGTTACAACTTTAGGCGTTACAACAAATATTCAAATGAAAAGTCGATCTTTTTATAAGATCTACTTGTGCAAGAAAACAAAGATTACAACTTTAACGAAAATAAACACGAGATCCCGTTTTGGTGCGGTCTCGCTTGCGTGGGTCTTTAGCCTGTGACGGGGATGTTGATATCCGTGGACCACCGGTCGATCAGATCCTTTCCGGAAGAATCCGGCAGAGTTTCGTCTATCCGCGAAGGGATATAGAAACAGAACTTCGTCGATCCGCGTGAGATCTTAGAAGTTTTAAAGCTTATATCTCGGCTAAAACGAGACACTAGCTCTTCTTAGTGTCACCTGCGAAGGGTAACACCAAGGAAAAGAAAGGGGGAATGAAGAAGGAGTCTCACTCCTCGATCCGGCAGGGCTCCGCCATTCTCTAAACTCCGACTCCTCGCTCCGGCAGGGCTTCGCCGCTCTTCTCTAAAATTTCAGATCTCAAGTGCGAAGCTCAAGACCAGAAATTTCTCTCCCAAAACCAAAGGCCCCTTGAATGAGGACCTAGAGGGCCTATTTATAGGCAAACAAGAGGTAGGGGGAAATGAAGGACACCCCCTAGGGGTGTCTCGGCCAGGCCGAGACACCCATGGGGTGTCTCGGGTTGGCCGAGACACCCTTGGGGTGTCTTGGCTTGGCCGAGACACCCCTGGGGTGTCTTGGTTTTGCCAAGACACCCCTCGGGTGTTTCGAGCTTACCGAGATGCCCCGGGTGTCCCGGTTCAGTCCGAGACCGTCCGCCGTTGTTCCACCGTCGACTTTTCGTCCGAACTCGGATTTGAGTGATTCCGGATGCGTTGGAATTCTGACGAAGAGCTCTGTCGATCCCACTGGTTGGATTATCAGTGGGACAAACAGGATCTGAAGGGTGTTGCTCCTTTTGTAGCGATCGTGGGGTTCCCGGTCAGTCGGTATCCCCGTTATTCTGAAACTCTGTCGGCTCACGTAGCTCGTCGATTCACTTCAGGCGTTCATCGACGTCAATCAAACTCTTGTGACCCGGGTAGTGACGTTCATCGTCATTTGTTTAACACTGAGCTGTTTGCGGGGACCTATCGGCAATTTTTGACGCCTACAGTAACTTCTAAAGTTTTCTACATTTCCTACGCAGTAGAACAATTTAACACATGATTAAGTTCTTTAGTAGTTAAAGAACAATAAAGATCACTAATAGCTGTTGCATTTAAAGAGTAATGCTTTTTGTCGAGAGAGGTCCACTTGTCTTTAGGAGTGATAATAATAGTATCTCTTGCAATGGTAGTAGATTGACTATAATTGTTCTCTACATAACTCCAAGTGTCATAGTTAGTGGACAATAAAAGTCCCTCATATGAACTTTCTAATAGGTATAGTTTGTCCTACTGAAAAGTGGGGGTTGGTTAACTGTATATCCCTTAGAAAATGCTATTATGACAGTCAAGCTAGACATCTCTACCCTAGATTGTGCAGCCTAAAGATGGTGAACGTGGCTCTGATACCATTTGTGGGATCTAAGATCCAAGTCAGAGGGAGTGAATATAGTTCCTACTATTTTTTTCCTAAAATACAAAATATACAGTGGAATAGATAAAATAAAAGCTAACAACGATAATAAACCCAAATAGCAACTAACCAAGGACATGTAAGATTTTACAGTGGTTCAAATAACAATCCTACATCTACTCTTCATTCTCACAAAGTAGTTTCCTTATTACGTCAAGAGTTCTCCTAAATCACAATCCCATTAAGTAAGTTTATAATAACTGCACCCTAAGATCTATTTGAAACCAGCTATTTAACCTAAGTCTCCACCATGAGTAAACACCTGGCCCTAGCTAGTCCCAACCCTCCATTAACATCGACTTAAGGACATCGTATAAACAAGTTTGAAACACAACCAATCAGACATAGTTAAGGAAAGAAAATATGAAAGCTCTTACATCCCTATTGATCAACAACCATCCTTCGATGAATATAAGTATAGCGCAATGAAGAATGATGTAGATGATGAATCTAAGGGAAACTCTCCTCTCTGAAATGATCCAGATATGTCGTGTGCGATAAGAAAGAGTTTTTTAAGGCTCCGGGTAGCAAAACCTTCAATATGTTCTCTTCTCATCCAAACCTTAGCACTCACCCTTCGCTCTCCCTTCTCTCTATTTCTTTCTATGATTCATAGGCTTCAATAGATTACGAAAGAGATAACCTAAATATGGTAGAGTACTATAGAGATCAAAAGAAATGACGAATAGTTAAAATTAAAAGTGAAAATCTACAATCAATCGAGTTGCTCACAACCATCTATGCGTTCCTAAGCACCATCAATGGGTTTCTGCATGCCAATGATGGTTTGAAAATCTGTCTATAGAATTTTATTAGTCGGTTCCTATAGCCATCAATGCCCTCACAACCATCGATGAGTCCCTGGTAACCATTGGTGGTTTGATGGCTAAAATCAGCATTTGAGCTGATTTTCGTGTCATTTTGTCTCGTACACGTCTTATACCTATGTTCACCTATACTATATCATCTCAAATAATTATTAGTACTAAATGAGAGTTTGTTATTATTCAAATAAGAGCTATTGCACAGACTACACCCTAACACATAAGAGGTCTAAAAAAACAAGCAACGATCATACTTTCTATGTTCATAAACATAAAGATCACAATTTTACCCCTATTTGTTGACCTGCATGATCCAATGTTTGCTCTAACCCTATATGCAAGCATGAATTGAGCTATTATTATACATGCAAGCTTAAAATAATAATTCATCAAGGTAATTTTTTGTACACTACTAAATGATAATCAAATTAGGATATTTGATAAAGCTAAAAAAACCCTCACAGTCCTTCAATGTCACTCATACTATATCCTTGATGTAATGACCATAAATTTTTTGATATTGATTTGAATAATTTTTTCTGGTATTTTAAATATTAAATTATTATTTTTGAAAAGAGTATATTTCCCCTGTGTCTTCCATCTCTCACCTGTAAATAATCTGCCTCTCTCTAATCTCTCATCTCTCCTCCCTACCCCACTTCCCTAAATCCCTCCTCAATTTCCGCTCCCCCC